>BCLH01001672.1:39745-57382 GCA_001602315.1 Zoysia pacifica | reverse complement strand
CCTCTTTAACAAAATCTTCCTGAAGCATAGATACATGTCAGATATGGAAAAGGATTTCTCAAGAGTTCTCCAAGAAAGCAGAATTAAACCAAGAAAGATTATGGCAATATTTCGAAAGATGAGTGGCAGTTTCAAACTTCTAAATTTTGCAAAATCAGATATCAACAATCTGAAACAAGCTGACAGAAGAAGGATGAAGAATACTGACATTGATAGAATCATAGAATTTGTTATGAAGTTGCAGCTTGAAAAGCCAGGATTCTACTATGCAATTAGAACAAATGATAATGATAACACTATAAGAAGCATTTTTTCGACAGATGCAAAATCAAGAATGAATTACAGCTTATATGGAGACTTCATTTCTTTTGACACAACATTCAAGCATAAACAAATATAACATGCCATTTGCACCACTAGTTGGGATCAATGGACATGGAAAAAACATAGTGTTTGGTTGGGCATTACTGGAAGATCAGAAAGCAAAAACATTCAAGTGGCTACTTGAAACATTTATAGAGGTCATGGGAGGGAAAAGTCCAGACATCATTATAACAGACCAAGATGCAGCAATGAAAAAAGCAATAGCAGAAGTAATGCCCTTGCAAGTACACAGAAACTGTTCTGGCACATAATGAGAAATGCAAGAGAAAATTTAGAAACTCTGCTAGCAGCAAGAATTGGCATGGAAAAAGAGCTAGATAATTTGATTTACCATTCACTGACTGAAGAAGAGTTTGAAAACAAATGGGCAGACATGTTGTCACACCTGGTTAAGGCTAAAACTAAGTGACCCTTTATGTGTGCCCAGAAATTAAGTATCACACATAAAGCGACTTCATTAATGGTAAACCAAACTATGTCATGAATAAACTAAATTTAACCTATTACAAGAATGACTAAGAGTCTTATAAATTATTACAAACCAAAATAGCGAGAAACAAAACAAAGCGTCTTGGGCTCCACAGGCAGATGACCGAAGTAGCTCACCTAGACTTCAGCTCCAGGGTCTTCAATGTTCTCCCAGGCTTCTCTTTCTACTGAGCAACATTTATAAAGGCAAGGTTAAGTACGAAATGTACTCAGCAAGTGTGAGAAAGTATGACATGTGGCAGTAAACAAAAAAAAAGCAGCATAAGTTTCTTTTGCATAAAAGCATATCATAGAGACACACATCCTATTAAGCACCTATTTACTAAATGAAAGACAATGCGCCTATAGACTAATCATGCCTACAGCTTACCCAGCTGTAACACCAATGTAAGAACCAATCACAGTATCCCACTGTGATCCCAACCAAACCCTATCAAAATTTCACTAATCATGTGAGGGTCCGTTCTTTTTTGAAATTCGCTTTCTGTTAGACCCCTCCCCATCCTTGAACCTCCGCATAGCGCTGGGCGGTAACTCCAACACCTGTAGCAGACTTAAACTGATGCATTCCTCTATCTCTACAATGTCACATTTTAACTAAATTTCTAATCATGAGAAAATATGAGATATATGTTTATTCTAATTATAAGAGAAAATAGAAGATATATTCCTGCCACCTCGTTACATCATGATCTGGCTAGATATGAGCAGACGACAGTGCCCTTTGATACAGACGGACTCTTTTATTTATTCAGTTGAGATTACTTTTTGTTTTTGTTTCATTCAAGTCAAAACAACATCGTGCAAGGTTAAATTCAAGTCAAAAAAGCCATGAAGATTCTCCTATATGGCATGTAAACCTATAGGCGGAATATATTTTAGGTGGACGGAGGCATTTGCTTGCCTAGCATGCAGTACGGCCATGGAAGAAGGTTGTAGCAAGGGCAATATTTGAATGCTCTTTAATCAGTTTCTTGATAGAAGAAGTGTGTTTTAATATATTGAACACCTTGCTGCCGTATGAGGGGGAAGAAATATATCTTGGAGAATTCTGATGTCATAAAGCTTGATTATAATATATTAAAATCATCTCTGCACTAATTGATTGGTTGTCAATTCCACAATGGTGTTAGACTTCTCTCGGATTCTCTCGGATTAGGCATAATATGTGAATTGATGAACAAGTCGTCTATTCCGTAATTGTTGTTAGACATGTGTTGATTTGAGAGCAATGATGGGCAGTTGCCACATATCTTATATCATGAAATTATGGATGGTAGCCACATCTTGTACTATAAAACGACCTAGGCGCGGTAGCCACACCTCTTTCTTTTTCACATGAGCGGTAAACCATTTGTGGGTCATATCCACATGATTTTGATTGACTAGCTGAACCACATACGGATTCGTAGCTGTCTATTTAACTTTGTAGAAATTGATCACGAGGCGCAAGCTAAAGCACTTGTGGGTTCATAGCCAGATGATCCTCTTCGATGAGCTGCACCACTTATGGGTTCATAGTCATATGATTCTCTTTGATGGGCCTCACCACTTGCGTGTTCATAGCCGTATGATTCCTCTTAGATAGGCTAAACCACTTGCAGGTTCATAACCTATGATTCTCTTAGATAGGCTAAGTGAAAGGGCCTTTTGTCTAGTGCTTAAGAATCCTCAGTAGCAACCCTCAGCGTACTGCGTTCGACTCCTAGTGGGAGCAAATTTCATGATAAGGGTAAAAAATTCCCTCTCTATCCCATGCCAAAGCACATGTCTAAGGCTCGACTTAGCTCGTTGGTTATTTTCACATGGGCTATGGTATCACTGTGTAAGGGTGAGGCATGGTTTTAGAGATTTTTTCGATCTACGTGAGAAAGACTTCTTCTTAATGCAATGCCGTGAGGCTAAACCATTTGCATGTTTATAGCCATGTGATTGTTCCTCGATGATCACCACGCCAAACAAGATTTTCTCACCATGGACGATGGATGCATGAAGGATGACGCCTGCCTTGAACGACCTCATCGTTTGTTGGATCAATATGTTGCAGGGCTGCTTCCTCCGGGGCTTCAGTGCATGGTATTGATCACAGCAAGTTGCTGCAATCAAGCTTCGACGACATTTGGGTCTTCACGTGGAGGCAACAGATTTGTTAGAAGTTTGTTTTGCATGCGCGCATCCCGGTCCTCATCCTCACGTGTAGGGAGAAGTTTTGATCACATATGAATCGTACGTATCTCCAGCACGTGGAGAGAACAGGAACTGGCCAGGATATCAGGGGGATGATCATTGTGAGCATCAATCAGTGCCGGTCCTGAGATTTTAGGGGCCCAGAGCGAAGCTAAAAGTTAGGGTCTCAATTCTCATTGATCAACTACGTATTATCAATAATTATCATTATTTCTATCATGTACTGAAATCGTGTGCAGTTATGTTACGGTAAAAACAATAGCCTTTAAATTTTATTACTGTCGTAGATTTGATAGTTTCTGTACTCGTTGCTTTTCTATATAGTAGATTTAGCCCATTACATAAATAAGGGAAAAAATAGATTGTACAGTGATATGTGAAGCTTATTCAAACTAACAGTCCATTAGATGAGAAATGAAAAATAAGTTGTATGGTAGTATGTGGAGCTTATTCAAACTAAAACGGATCATCAAAGCAATAAGAGAATAAAATTTATATAGTCTATATACATACATATAATATGTTGAGGGGCCCTTTTGACTCGGGCCTGGGCGACCGCCCGGGTTGCCCTCCCCTCTGGACCGGCCCTGGCGTCAATTAGGAAACCGCTAGCATTTTTATCTCCTGCCAACGCACATGCTGAGAACGTCTCACCAGTGGCGTAGCCACGTTTAGAAATTTCTCTTTAAGTGGCTCATTTTGACCAGCCAAAATGTGCAATTTGCTTGCAAACTCGGCATGAAATTTGTTTGTGCAGCACAGCAGATTATTGCTAGCTTCGCAACTGCTTCTCACGGTTGTCGTTTAAGCAACTGGCTGGCTGGTGTCGTATTTGTTTATGTCAACATCACTGCTAATCTGTCTCACCATGCAGCACGTATCTGTAATTGTACTTCTCGTGACCTTGCAATATTAAAATTTATACTCTTACAATTTTTAAGCAAAATAATCATCAAATACTACAGCCTGTGGGCCTTCAATCTGCACAGCAGAGCAGATTAGGCGCAATAGTTTTTTTTTTAATTTTGAATGAAACCATAATAGAGACGCAAGCCCGTCGCTGTTGACGAACTTGTGGCTTCCGTCACTGCAAAGGCGACCACCGCAGCCACATTGGCCGAGCTACGGGCGCTCCGCCCCGTTGTTACAGGGCCTTGACCCGTCCCTGCAACGTTTTATTGTACTAGTTAACGGATATACCGATGAGACCAGCAACCTACGTACGGGACCATGCCGCCGGTTTTTTAGATGTTCAGTTATACACTTCCTAATCCTAGGCATGCATATCACATGTTGTCGTCGGCTAGTTGCGACACCAATTTGAAGGAGCACCTGCACCAGCAACAGCGAGATGAAGCTTGGTCCGGCGCCTCAAGCACGCCAGGAGAGATATTCAGGTCTTCTGCCGTTGCTTAATGAAGGGTTGCCGCGTCCATTGTTCGTCGTAGGCGGCTTCGAATTCTTGCCAAGGAAAACATCGGTGAGCACAGTCTTGGACTGCAAGGAAGCCTTGAGAATCTCCATGCCCTGGTGATGCATTAGGATCGATGCAGCGTATCAGTGAGTACATGCATGGGAAACGTTAGCACTACGCTACTGGTGGTGGTGCATGAACAAGTCACCTCCTTATAGCCAATCTGCACGACCCTTTCCTGAAGCGTGCCGAGGTCCCTTACGCCGCAGGCGTTGAGAAGCGCGATGGTGAAGACGTTCGACATAGGCGAAATCACGAGGTCGTCCGTCACCATGTACGTCGCCATACCGCCCTGCACGAACCCTGCTTTCTCCGCGGCCACTGGCTGCGGCGGCGACGGCCCGGTAATCGTGGCCTCTTTCGTCATCTGACATCCGCAGTTCGGGCACCGTGTGCCGCTCACCTCCGTCACGTAGCTGCGGCAGTTATAGTATGACGTGGTGCAGTTGAAGAACCTCCTCGGGGGCGGGGGCGGTGGTGCAGGTGGCTCTGGCAAGGGGAAGAGCCAACTGTTGGGTCGTGCAGCGGCAGGGATCGGCATGTGGGCGCAGAGGACAGCGTCCTTGGCCGTGCCAGGCTGGACGTAGGGACCGTCGGTCAGCTTCTCGGCGCTGCTGTAGAGGTTCCCCATGCAGCCTGCCGTGGACTCCTTCCCCAGCAGCCTCGCGGCCGAGCCGGCTGGCATGGCCAGGAGGGAGAAGAGGAAGTCGACCGTGTCCTTGCCAGCCTCCGCGAACACCACGTGCCGGCGCTGTGGGCTGGTGTCTACGAGTAGCTTCATGGTCAGCACGGTGCTTGGTGCCGTGGTGGTAGCGGCTGCCATCTTGGAGCTTAAGAGCTGGTTGCTGCTCTCTCTGGCTACTTGGCTATACATTCATCTACTATATATAATACGGCGCGGTGATGAGCAGGCATCTGGACGGGGAGGGGACGCCACGCGCCACTAAGAGCATCTTCAACAGTCATGTATAATTACATCTTAAATGTGTTATTTAGGAGTAATTAAAAAAACTACTCTCCAACAGTAATATATAATTTCTGATTGAGTTTGAATCACGAGGAGTTAAATGGTAGTGATCGTATATACCAGAGCAACACCAGAAAGATATAGAACTAGGCCAAAATTGATTAGTTATCAGATCCTCCATGTTCTGGTGGTAGATGATTCAACAATAGCAATACTTAAGCTAGCCTAAAAAAAACAAATGATAGCATCTCTAAATGGCCCCTATTAATTTCCCCTAAATCAAATTATTAGGAAATAGCGTAAAAACCTCTCTCCAGCAGCTCTTCTAAGCACTTCTTTACTTTTTCAGCCTCTAGAAATCTTTTTATCCAGAGGTAGATACGGGAGACTTTCTAAAGTCCCCAATCCCATCTTGTGTACAACTAACTTTAAGACTGATTGCTGACTTGGTCTAATTTTAAAATATTTTGAGACATATTTAAGGTACCTGTTGGAGAAGATGATTAAAATATGTTTTAATTTTTTTATGGTTAAAAAAATACCCTTTAAAGTGAATTTTTTAAGAAACTGCTCGAGATGCTCTGAGATACACTGGCGGATCCAAGTGTTGGTGCTCACCCAGCTCCACGCCTTGTGTTCTTTGATAATGGCTACTATTTTTTATGATTCTGCACAATTATAAATTAGAAAATGCAATTGTGTATTGTTTCATTTGAATTTTATTAGTACTTTTAATGATAGACTGATAGAGAACAATTTATTTTAGTATTTTAATGAGACTACTTCTATCATATCTCCATTTCTAATGTACTGAACATGTTTAGTTTTAAAATTATTATGTTTATCATCTATACTTGTGTTAGTGATTCATATATTTGTATTAACTTGTTATCCTTTATGACGTTCGCCTAGGCTGCATAAAATTTCTGAGTCCACTACTGCTGAGATACATATGTGTGATTGGTACCTAATGTTCTATCTGAATGATCATTTCTATCCAAGTTGGCAGTGATGACGTGGCCATATTTAAAAATATTTTTTTTAGTATGATTATTGAGTGTTGTTAAAGTAAGTCACTTTTTCTCTCAATACATTTTTAGGACTTTCAAAATCTAGGGTATCAATTATATATAACTGGTAGAGATAATGCTTGAAGGCCTCGCCGTTGTAAGGCATCCTCTATCTTCCCTAAAAATTCGCATATAGTACACCACAGATGCCAAGTTCACGTGCAACGAGGGAATACAACGTCGCATCACAAAGTGCTTAATTATTAATGCACCTTTAATGGTGGCTAGAGCCGAAACGCACGAATCGGCTCACCTGAGGGTGCAAGAGCAGCATCAAAATCTCCCTATTTCCTTTAAATTAAATTATAATGAAAAAGTGTAAAAATACTCCTCCAACAGCTTCTTTAAATACCTCCTTACTTTCGAGGTCCCCAGAAATCTCTCGAGATTGGAAACTTTCTGAGGTCTACAATCCCATCTCTCGTGCAACTAATCGTGGGACTAGTTGTTTACTTAGCTCAAATTTAAACTATATTTAGGGAAGCTGTTAGAGTAGGTGACTAAAATTAACTCTAAAATTTTTTTGGCTGATCCCTAAAGGCACTTTTTGAGGTGATTTTTTGAGAGAACTGTTGGAGATTCTCTAACACAAAAACTAAGTTCTACGACCCATTTGGTAGAGATTATGAGGCTGCTTTTACTAATGATTATGACAACTTATGCTATAATCTTTAACAAACACTTAAAATCTATAAGTAATTATATCCATAATCATTTTTACATTTTGTGTTAGCACCCATAAGCTACAAATAGTAGTTTTTTTTATCACTTCTCCCTTCCCATCACCTATAATCCATATTAGATAAGCTGTTTTGCTAAACACTTTTGACATAAAAATAGATTATGTGGATAAGTGATTTTCATGAATAATCTAAAGTATGAATATTTTTTTGAATAATCGTAATCCTACCAAACCGGACATCGTATGTAACACTTCGTGTTTTTGAATAATAAGCGTAGCATTCGAAGTCCCAATTCTCGAAAATTTGAGCGAAAGAAATTAAAACCAATTTCAAGTTTACCCCAAATTCAATTTGAAATTCAAATGGGAATTCAAAAATTTCAATGAAATATTGTGAAACAAAAATCTCTTTTGAAATTTCTTGTAACCAGTTGAATTTTAGAAATTTTTGGAAAATTTTAATTTGGGGTTTATAAGCTCAAATAATTTATTTTGCTCTAAAGGTAACCTGGCTTCCAAATTTAATATCATTTTATTTATTTAGATTTTGAACTTATGCCCAAAATAAAAGTTGTTCCTTTTCAAAAGATCTACTAGCCTACCAAATCTCAGAAATTTTTGAGCTCGGGAAGTCATGCTTTTCGATTTAAAACAGAAGTGTGCGCTGAAAATCCAGAAAAATCGGGAAAAAGAAAAAGGGACGCGGGACCCGCCTGTCAGCCCCCTCTCTTTCTTCCTCCTCTCCAACCGCGCGCGTCCAGCGCCGCTCGTCCACGCGCCCTCATCTCGCGGTTCGCTCCCTGCATGCGCTCCACGGAGCTGAAGCCGTGTCCGGCCGTGTCCACGACATCCTCCCCGTGTCCACGTTTCCCTCGGCCTTCCATTCTCTCACGCTCCCTCACACTCTCTCGCTTTCCCGGCCGAACGCCGCCGCTTGCGAGGAACAGCGCAGCTGAGCTCGCCCCCACCCTTCCCCGTGGTCCAGCGGCTGCTTCCGCCCTCCCTAAAGCCTCCAAGCATCACACCCTCCTCTCTCGTGGGCAAAAATCGACCGAAATTTGCGTTCCCCCAAAAATTCGGCCGCCATCGCTCATCGCCGCTCTTCACTGAAAACCGGTGAGCTCCGGCGAAATCCGTCGATTATTGTTGATCCCACACTCCTCACTGCCTCACACACTTCCAGGGTCCAAGATTGGAGCAAACCGTGGCATATTTTGACGGTATCTCGAGCTTCTTCAAGCATCGTTCGTCGGAACCCGTGCAGGTCACCGTGGACAGCTCCCTTCGGACCTTCTCGTCGACGAGAACCTTGACGCCGGTTTTCTCCTCATCGTCCCACAGCTCTAAGAGGAGGTCTCGTCGAGCTTCGTCCTCTGTAGCTCCTCCTATCCATCGCCGAAGCTCCGCTCGCGCCGCCTCTCGCCGTCGACCACCGTCTGGTGAGCACCGCCGCCTTTCGACCCCACCACTGAGTGGCCCTCGCTGCGTTGATCATTTTTGGGTCGGCTCCTCGGAGGTTCACTGCCCGGAGCCGAGCTACGGCGAGTCACGCCACCGCGCGCCATAGACGGGCTCGGCTAGCCCGACTGAGCGCGGGATCCCGTGTGGCTACGGGATTTGATCCCGTACGGTCACTGTTTTCAGCGCGTTACCGTGCGGCTGCGCTCACAGGGTGACACGTGGCGCACCAGATGGAGGAGTTAAATTCCTTTTCGGGAATTCAATTTTCAATTGTCCAGAAAATTGTGTTATCTTCCAAAAATTGTAGAAAATTCATCTTAGCTCCAAAAATTACAAATAATATACCGTTGGAATCCTTGAAACATGTAGAATATTTCAGAGCTTTCAAAATTTCATTTTCTGCATTTTGAATAATTATTTTAATTAAATAAAGTATATCATGCATTAGTTCTTATATTCATTTTTCCTGCATATTAAAAATGTGAAAAATGCATAATTATGTTCTATTAAGTAATACATGTCATCTTAGAGTTATTAAGAATTTATACAGTTATTTATTTTCTATAAATAATTTATTACTCTTAGATGCTAATTAATCCATTAGAAAATTCATAACATTGCAATAAAATATAAAATTGGTCCAGAAATTAGTTTATAGCCTTATTAATATTTTGAGCAACTAAATTTGTGATTTATGCCTTCAAGAACCATATTAAGAAAATTTAGCATTTATCTTCCATATTATAAACTATTTAGTTTAATCTGGGAATTCTTTTTAGAAACCTTTTAAGATAAATTCCAGTAGCACCTTGGTTTAATAAAGTTGCTTTCCATGAAATCATCATCCTTTTCTTGCCATATCATCGTATAACCATCTTTGACGCATGCTTTCCTAAGCATATCATCGCATGTGAGCATCTTTGTTACATGCGATGACAAATAAAAAAATATTAGATATCATTAGGTGCATAACTAATCGCACTCACATATCATTTCACACATTTAGGAAACGTCGCGGAAGATCAAGATCTAGCGCTGATTGCTCCGGAGGCGTCCGTCGCTGAAGATCTTTCTCTTGTTTGTGCTAACTCGCAGCAAACCGAAGGTAAGCCCCGGTGCATTAACCCTGTCTTAAATTTTTGTTTTATCACTATGTATTGTATAGCTAACGTATTGTGCATTAAGTTGTAGGAATTGTTTGAAACCCTAGAATGCATGATAGTACCAATTACCCTATTGAGTATATATTGGTACAGGTAACTCGATGTAGAGCTAGGCTATGAGTTTTAATCAACGGTAGAAGTCGAGTAAATGAGAAACCTCACTCACGAGATTTTAGGTTATACTTTAGCCCACACTTGAATAAACCTGAGACCGGGCGGGGATAGAGTATAGGAAGGTTTGAGAAGGCTGGGCCTTCGCGGTGGTAGCCCCGTCTGTGTCGGTTAAGGACCGATTCGAGTGTGGCCCTGTTGAGCAAGTTTGAACTGTACCGGAGGCATACTGGGGACATGGGACCCAAAAAACTGACGTAGCTCGATACCGTAGTGGTTGGACGTAACCCTACCTCTCTTTCGGTGGGGAGTAGAGAAAAGCCTTGGATCTAACCATGGATGCACCCGGCGCGGTGATCGCATGGAGGACCATGTGCTTGGGAGAGGTGCGCGTCGGACCGACCGTATGGTATTTTGTGAAAGGTGGTCACGTGCGGTTTCTGGGAAGCGCGTACGTGTCGTGTACTTCGGGTTTTTCCCAGCTGGTGTAAATCGATTATAATCGCTGCCCCTCACAGTAACGAGTACCACTTGTTCACTGTGTCATGTCGTAGTAACAATTGGACTAATAATAGTGATAATATGATTTGTTTGCTTAGTTATAGGAAATTGTTTTGTAACCATGTCTGTTATAGTCTAAAGTGCAAATTAAAATTTCATTTCGTGAACTTAACTTATCGCTAAAAGTTGAAAGTAAGGATCCAAGTTAAAGTTAGGTTTTATGCAAATGGCCATTCCCTGAGTCAGCCTCTCATGCTTAGGAGTCGGCTGTAGTTGGCCATTTTTGGCGGGTAAGACTTGCTGAGTAATTAGTACTCACAGTTTGTTGTTTCCCCTTTTTGTTGTGTGTGTAGTTCTCCCTGCAGGTTGGTGTGGCTGTTGCGGCCAAAGAGTGTTGGAAGGTGAGGCTCCTGCGAACTGGTCCTGTGAACCGGTTCCCTCCTCACCGAACTCCGGTCGCGAGGAGTGAAGCATGTCTTAGGGCAAGATATGTTTCATCGTATGAAACCGTCGTATCTCTTCTATGTCACTTCCGTTATGTTTTAAAAACTCTGTTTTAAACTTATTCTTCTTAAGACTACTTAAACTTTATTGTAAGACCTACTCGGTTTCCTATTTTATATTATCACTCGTGTTGTACTATTTGGGTATTGTTATTCAATATCACCCGATATCGATCCTAGGCGAGCCGTCCAGTGTTTTGGGGCGGTTCTGCCACATCGTAGCCGTTGATTTTTATTAGAAATAATTAATAAATATTAAAATCTATCTTTTTTTCAAAAGACCCAGAACAAAGTTTGGGTATATATAATATAAAAAAAAGATGCCTCAGATTAAGAGAAACGAGGCCAAACCGTGTAAAAGAAAAGAAAAGAGAAGAAAACTTAGCTAAGACAGCTATGTTTCCTACCTGACCAGTGGAATGGACCACAGGTAACCACAAACACATCTATAACAAAGGAGGCCACCACATGCATCTACAACAACAAGAAACAACCACGACCACAGGAGACAAACAAACACAAGCTTGTGGAACATAGGATCCCATCGCATGTTGTCGGGATCATATACCCCGGGTACTTATGGTCCTGGTTTAGCCTGAAGGCCCAGCCATAAATGATGGCCCATCAGTCCATGGGCCCAACTAGAATTCATGAACAATTCTGCCCCGCCAAGTCCCGAAGGCGTGGTCCGACCATCCGAGGGGTTGGACCGACCCGAAGGCACGACCCGATCTGACCTCCCAAGGGTCGAGGTTACTCGAAGATATGGCCTGATCCTCGAGGGTCAGATGACGACAAGATGACCTAGCGCTCAGAAGCTGTCAGGGAATAAACCTCGAGATGAAACACGACCCCACCTATGAGCGGGTTGCTTGGTTTGGTTGGCTCCAAGCCATGTAACTCTGGTCCGACCCCTATATAAGGGTGCGCCAGGGACCATAGACGGACGGATTTCACGAGTTCAACCAGACACATACATGCCCTAGGGTTCTTGCTCAAGCAGGAACTCTACCGCCATTGTAATCCCCTCTTGATCATATACGATTCATCTGCCTTAATCCTGGACATAGGGTATTACGTCTCTGTGACGGCCCGAGCCAGGCTAAATCACTTTGAGTCTTTCGTAGACTAGGCCACATCGACAAGAAGAGCACACAAACCCTTCTTTGATACATAAATTCTACTGTGCTAGCGATACAAAACGCCGATAGTTGGCGCGCCAGGTGGGGGAATTTTCGTTGTGCACTTCGTTTTGTTTTGTTGATGACTTTGATCTTCACCATGGTGGAAGAGTCTTCGGTCTCCCGCCTATGCTTTGGGAGCTTCACGATTGCCGTCGCTCAAGATGGTCGGTTGTGGCTCGTCCCCATCTTCACCATCGGCCAGGCTTTCCACTTCGGGAGCTTGGACTTCATCGCCGATCAGGACGGCGAACTTCTTCTTCGGGCCTCGCGCACGAGCGCTCGGCTCGACGCCGTTGAGTTCGCATGGTGCTGGGTCATTGTCGGGTCATATACCCCGGGTACCTACGGCTCAGGGTTACTTGACGGCCCAATCTATGATCTACGGCCCATCAATGACGACCGGCCCACATTCTTCTTGGGTCCAGACGAAGATTCCTGTGAGCTTTCATGAAGCGCAACCAGAAGGTCGGGCACTTTCAGTCACAAAAGCCATCCCGACCCCCGTAGGGTCGGAGGCAGCGTAACGACAAGGCTTGGCCTCCCGATGGCCAAGTAACTGACTTACTTTCCGACCCGAGGGTCAGGCGACCAACCCGCGACAAGGCTCGTACCAGTACAGAGATTTTTGGTGACTGTACAAGGTGGGAGGGCGGTAAAGCAAACGGTAAAGCAACTTTGTCCCCCCCCCCACGCTGAGTAGGGGACAGGCGAAGGACGACAGCTGGTGCCAGAGAACCGTCTAGTGCCTTAGGATCACCTGGAGAACATTCTCGAAAATGCTGTTGGCCCCACCTGTTAGAGGGGCTCCGTTGCTGTGGCGGCCCCGCTTGTCAGAGGAAACTCCATCCTGCGGGGACCAAGTTTGGCTGTGCCCACTTGTCAGAAGACCTGCAGTTCCGTGAGCGTCAAGTTTAGTTGTGGCTCCCACCTATCAGGGAGCCATCCGTCTTACCCTGTTCTGTAACCCTGTCCGGCTTCTATATAAAGGCCCGTCGGGGATCCCCGTACAACGCGCAATACATAGAGATAGACACTTCCACATAGGCATGCTTGGGACTCTGCACACGTAAGAGCCCTTCCGCCACTGTAATCCACTCGATCATATGTGAGTTCGTCAATTTCGACCCCTGTATGTAGGGTATTACACATTGCGGTGGCCCAAACCAGGTACATTCTTGAGTCCACCGTGGATTAGGCCATATCGTTAGAAAGAAGCGCACCGTACCCCCTCCGATCTATAAATTCGTACTGTGCCGGTGTACGGAACGCTAACAGTCATGACCTAGTGCGCGAGGGCTTCATGCACCAAAAGGCGGAGAGGAGACACCTCTCAGTCACACGCTGGACGACGACCTCTCTCCACGGCACGAGTGGTCAGCATCGTTGAGCAAGCCCTATGGAGCAAGGCTATCACCGGCGAGGCCGACTCTGCTGCCACGTCGACATGGAGGGATCGGCACCCAAGAGCGCACCTCCGGCAATCAGAGAAGTCCGAGCCCGTGCACGTACCACCTACGAGTGGATCATGGCTGCTGGTACTCCTCTCTTCGTGAAATCCCCCATGCTCTGCGAGACCCACGAACGTCGACACGTCTTCCTCCACGGGGCGCTACAAAAACAGGTACAGTCGTCACGGCCGGAACAATACGAAGTATACAGCAGTCAGCGGCGATTTGCTGGACAATGCAGCCCAGCTCGCGGGGGCCGCAGTGGCCGAACAGATTGGCAGGACCATCTGCCAGGAAGCCAGTCCGTCTATTGGCGCCTGGGACTAGACCATGACGCGCGCGACACCATCCATGCCAGATGGCTGGCTAGGAGCGACAACCATGCCGAGTCACACCGGGAACGAACTCCCGAGCTCTACGACCGTCGTGCAGTCATGACTTGTCTCGGAGTCCTAGGCCCGATGGGGTCGGGCCCCAGGCCTTCGGGTCGGAGATCCGCAGAGCGAGATTTCTGCCCCACTTTAATGCACCGACCACCATCGTCAAGCACGCTGGTGAGTCCAACCCGACACATTGGCTCGAAGACTATCGCCTCACCTACCAATCGGGAGGGGCGGATGACCTGTTCGCAATCTAGTACCTGCCGCTCTTTCTAGCCGACTCGGCCAGGAGTGGCTCGAGCACCTTTCTACCAGCTGAATCCGCGAGTGGTCTAACCTTCGACGCATCTTCGTTGGCAACTTCCAAGGGCTCATCCAAGTAACTCTTGGGATCTCAAAAACTGCAAACTGAAGTTAGGCGAGTCGCTCTGGGACTACATCCAGCGCTTCTCGCGCAAGCGCAATGAGCTGCACGACATGAGCAACACTGACATCATCAATGCCTTCACCTACTACATGACATCTAAGTCACTCACCACAACATTCGCCATGGGAGAGGAGGCCGTCTAGGCCAACTTCGAGAAAGACTGGGACATGGGCAAGGAGAGATCCAAGGCTGATCACCGTCATGATGACCGACCAAGAGGTGGCTCGAGCAGTAAGAGGCAGAAGAAGAGCAAGCAGCGTCGCGACGAGTTCATGGGAGTCGCTGACCGACCACCCCGACCTTAGGCGCTTGTCCAAGACCACTACTTGGAAATACTCCTCGACAAGCCTTGTTCGAATCACGCGACTCGAGTCAAGCATCTCTACAAGGACTGCCGCCTGATGAAGCAGTTCCTAAAGGGTGATCTCCGATCCCTGCAGTGATCATGACAGTCCCATGCTCCTCCGAAGGACGGCGAGGGGGACGGAGGCCCTCCTTTTCACGAGCCATAAAGCTGCCTCATGATCTTCGGCGGGTCGGTAGCCTACGAGTCTCGATGCGGCCACAAGCTCACCCTCGAGGAAGTCATCATCGCCAACCCTGCTGTCCCAACTTACCTCAGGTGGTCAGAATCGCCCGTCACCTTCGACATGTCCGACCATCCCGACCACATTCCGCAGCCGGGGCGTCTTTCGCTCATGCTCGACTCCATCGTCGGCACCACTTGGCTCACCAAGATGTTTAAGGACGGTGGCAGCAGCCTCAACATTCTCTACATTGACACTTTCAACGCCATGAAGCTTTCACGATCAGACATCTGTCCTAGCAACGTTACATTTCACCGAGTCATTCCTAGGGACCGCGCAGTGCCTTTCTGTCGTAGCCCAGTTATGGGATAACCTGTGAGCACCGTACCAATCTCTGTATCAGTAGTTGGAACGCACGTACATTGTGGATACATAGCACATACCATGAATATTACATTGTCCCAGATAGAGTCTTACAAGCAAGCCTTAAATTACAAGTCATCGAGGTGTGCTAGACAACCTAGGACAGTCATAACATAAAAGGGAAGGACAAGAAGCAAAATTCACAGGCTTGCGCGCAGAACGAGCCCTACTCGTCGCCATGGAGTCCAACATCTTCATCTGAATGATGACAGCAAGGGTGAGTACATGTACTCAGAAAGTCCTAACCCCGTACTTAGCTGTATTCATGCATAATAGGCCAGCAAGGGGAGGCTGTGGTGCTCTTTTAACAAAAGCAGCATACTTATGCAGGCAACGCTACAGAGGGGTTTTCAAAACAGGAAGAGGAGTGACCCTATTCTATCAGTATTTTAGAGGTTGGACCTGGGGGAGTAGTCACTTTTCCCGCCAGTTCTCATTTTTTTTAACTGGATGAGCCTCCACTGTCCCAACCAGACATATTCCAAAACACGGGCACCTACACCCACTCACGCCATCAAGGAGATGATTAAGACTAATCAAAGTGAGCCCAAACTATAGTGTGTCAATACTGTGACAACGGCCATTCTGCTCTGCAAAGGTTGTACACTGTACCCACAGACTATGCTCCTCTTGATCAATAGAGTCGCATAACATTCACTTCAACGCACACTAAGGTCTCCACAAAGTCCTCCTTAAGATACAAACAGGGGTCATCTCTCAGGGTTTTCCAGGCCACCGATGACGCGATATCACATTCCCTGGACCCCACACACGAACGGGTAATTATAGAAACCAGGGGGCTATACCTGTGGGCAATACGATCCCATGGCGCGGGCTATTGATGTAATCGAAGATCAGAACATGAGTATCTCACGTCTGCTCCTACAACTTGTGTCTCTTAACCGCCTTTAGGGGTCATTGTGGATAACCAAAGGGGTGGGGTGAGTCCCGCCCAGACAGGTTCTGTGGTTGCACAAAGTCACTACGTTGAGGTCTGATGAACCGGTCTTTATATGGAAGGGGCGGTGCTCGTCTACGGCAGATGGACTAGTCTGAAGCCTACACACAGCACACAGCTCTAGGAGCCCGCCCCACGATCAAAAACATCATCATTTCCCATCACCTAACACTAGTTTTCACTATCCCCCATCCCACCTTATTTGACACATACCTCCAAACTCTTTTAACTCGTTTGATAAATGATGATAATTATACATGTGGAATGATGAAGCATGGCTTCACATGAGTGTCCCTAAGTATTCTAATTCAAGGCAACTTTCCGTGCATTAAAGTATTTAATGACGGAATTCCTACGGTTAACAAGGTTCATTCGACAACCCGGTATCAAGATGGTATTTATACTTATGAAGAGCAAGTTACTGACATAAATATAAATACATGTATAATAAATAGGTTCATAACTACACAACGTTTTGAACATATAGCTTATAATCATGTAAGCATACGAGTTCTATAGGTGCGTGATGAAACTAGGTACAAAATGATCAAGAGATTAGGACTTGCCTTTGAAAGCGTACTTGGGCTCTTCCTCGTATTCCAGGTCATCGGCTTCTTCGTCTCCAAGCGCTACGTCGTCTACACGAGAAAAGACCAAATAAATCTATTGCGGGGAAAACGATTACAAAACAAAGTTGACAAAACTTCAAAAATAAATGAGAAGACTCAGCGTGGGGGTGGTTTCAAAAGGTTGGGCTCGTGTTTACGATTCTAAGGGTGCAAAAATCTCGGGGAACGGATGTGGTATGTGAAATGGTGGTAAAAATAAGATGTGAGGGTCCTTTTTGTAATTTTCTAAAAATTGGAGGACTAATGTGAAATTTTTGTTGGCAAAAGGGCTTTGCTAAGTGGGTTTTTAGATGTATAAGGGTGTATTTGTAAAGTGGGGATTTTCTAGGAATTTTGGGAATTTATTTGGACTTAAAATGGCTCGAAAATAATTTTGTTTGTGCACTGGTTGGGTGGCCTTAGTGATTTTGGCAGTGTGGCTGACGTGAGGGCCAAGGGCCCACTGGTCAGCCAATGTGCGCGCGCGGTGGCTGCCAGGTGGGCCACGGGCCCATCTGCCAATGTGTGGCCAGCCCGGCCTTGTGTCCAGGCGGCCTGTGCCTTGCGTGGGCTGCCATGGCCCACTGGGCCGGTGCATTTTTGGCCCGAGTGCCCAGCGCCTGGCTGCCTAAAAGGCCAGGCGGCCTACTGCCGCGTGCGTGCGGTGCGGGTGTGTCTGGGCCGTACGGT
>BCLH01001672.1:14823-29028 GCA_001602315.1 Zoysia pacifica | reverse complement strand
TCATGGAAAGCTGGGGAAGAGTGTTTATGGAGTGCCTAAGGCTAGGAGAGGAGGGTCATTGTGATCAAGATTGAAGGGAGATTCAAATATGATGTCAGTAATTATTTTCTAGTCCCTCTTCATAATGAGCATGCATCTTTTACTCTTGCTTTTGCATCCATGTGCATCTCTTGTATTGCATCTTTTGCCTTGACGTCAAGCCTGATTCTAGGGGAGTTGCTCATAAATAATATAAGTTGATTACCTGTAGACATCCTTCAAAGACATTGTGAGCTTCATGCCATTGAACCATGATCTTTTGAGCTCTAGGGTTAAATCTACTTAGGCAGCTCAAAGATTATAGTTCATATATTTCCATGTGCATTTCTAACCCTTTTGTGGAAGGAAGAGGAAGCTTCTTGGATAATCTTTTATAGGAGGAAGATACAGCTCAAATTGTGGGGGAGAAAAGCTTGAAGAAAGAGAAAGAAAAGCACAAGATTGAATGAAGGATAAATGGAAAGTGGCGACAATGAAAAATATTGAAGAAGAGTCAAAGAGAAAATCCGGTGATATTATTCTAAACTCATATATTTCTTGCAATTATATCACTTGCTTGGGAATCTCTTCCCTTAGGTATTTTTTTGTTGATAAATGACAAAGGGGGACATAATTGTTCAAATATCGAGGCCAAAGTAATCAAGGAAGGAAATTGTGATCAAAGATGGGAAGATGATAAGAAGATGGTTAAAGAGGAATAGAAATACAAGATGCTTGAGAAGCGAAGAGAAAGGGAGAATTACTTATGAAGAGAAGAAAAAGGGAGAAATGCTTATCTCTATACTTATGAAAAGAAGAAAAAGGGAGAAATGCTTATCTCTATACACATATCTTATTTACATTTCTTTTTGCTCTCTACTCGTTTTGCGGTTGTTTCTTATTGATAGATGACGAAGAGGGATACGAAGAAACAAAGATGGATGAAGACATAGATATCAAATCAAGGAAGAAAAAAAAGAAAATAACGCACATATCAAGGGGATAACTAAGCTAACTTATGAAACCTCGTGCTGTTTTGGGGTTATTGACAAGAGTTGGTAAGACAACTTGCTATATCCTTTTCATTTATGTTGTCTTGTGCTTAAATTCAATCCTTTTGATATCATCTCGATCATTTGCATCATGGTTGTCTTCAATCATAAAAAAGATGGAGATTGTTAGCTGCATGACCATTGAGGTCCCTCAAAAGGTATGAATGATTTTGACGATTGAATAAAAATTATGAACTAACTCGTTGGATGTATGTTCAACATTGATTTTTCCATATCTACGAGTTGGTCTCCTCAAGGATGCTTCAAGTCCAAGGTTGGAGGTTGTTCAAGGCTAAGGGTGTGTTAGAGCTAGTGTGGCTTAGTTTTAGGCCTTGAGCCAATAGGAAAGCTGGTACTATTAAGAGGGTCAGGTCACTCGTCTCTATTTTATAAGTCTTAGAGAGTATGGATGATCTATTTTATAAGTCTCAGAGAGTACGGATGCTTTAGGCTCTCTGTGTGGTAAAAATGCCCCCAAAACCACGAGCGACTCGCCAACAGGATCGATCTTGGTGATATTGAACAACAATATCCAAATAGTACAACACGAGTGATAAAATATAATATAGGAAACCAATTGAAAGTGTTACAATTAAAGTTCAAGTTATTATTAGGATAGAGATTTAAAATAGAGTAGAAGTGATAAACATAATGGAAGCGATAACATAACTCAACATCATTTCTCCTATAATAATGCACATCAGCCAATAGACGTGCCTCATTCTTCT
The DNA here is from genome assembly GCA_001602315.1 of Zoysia pacifica. NCBI lineage: Eukaryota > Viridiplantae > Streptophyta > Magnoliopsida > Poales > Poaceae > Zoysia > Zoysia pacifica. The sequence goes on along the minus strand of BCLH01001672.1, from coordinate 27,230 downwards.
CAACCAACAAGAGCACCTGCAACAAAAGCGGAAACCAACAAGACGCACCTCTCCCAAGAACATGGTCCTCCATGTGATCACCACTCTGGGTGTATCCATGGTTAGACAAAAAGTCTTTCTCAACTCCTTGCCAAAAGATAGGTAGGGTTACGTCCAACCACTACAGTATTGAGCTGCATCGGTTTTTTGGGTCTCATATATCCATTATGTAATCAATACTATTCAAACTTGCTCAACAGGGCTATACTCGACCGGTCCTTAACCGACACAGACAGAACTACTGCAAATAGGCCATGAGTACACACAAGAAACATGCTTTGATGCAAAACCTACTCCCTGCCTGATCTCATGTTTATCTTTTCATGTGACCATAAGAACTATGGGTAATATCTTATAGCTCGCGAGTGAGGTTTTCCATTCACTCGACTTCTATCGATAACTATGACACAAAGCAGTAGCTCTATTCAAGATACCGACATGAAACTACACTAAACCGGAAGAGATACCTATCAATGCATCTATGGTGTCAAGCAATTCCTAACACCTAAATGCACACACAGGAAAAATAACAACACTAATGGTGATTAAGATCAAAACTGTAAAAGAAAGATTGATGCACCGGGGCTTGCCTTCGGTTTGAAGATGGTTGGCACAATCAAGAGAGTTATCAACAGCAACAGAAGCTTCAGGAACCACTCCCACGGGTTCTCCTTCAACGTCGTTTCCTATATGTATGAAATGATATGCATGGTAATTAAACAATGCTTTCTTTCTAATTTAGACATGTGACATTATGCATATGCAATGATATGACAATGACCAGTATGAGATGATATCATGAAAAAGGATTTTATTCAGGTGATAATTCTATTAATATGACATAGGTGTTTATTAGCAAAAAGGAAATAGTTCCTATAATACCTTCATTGGTTGACATGAGAAAATCATCCCTAAATTCATTTAATATGGTTCTGGAAGATATAAATCAAAATTTTATTTGATCATAAATTCAATGAGAGTATATACTAATCACTGACCAGATTTCATTATTTGTTGCCACCAAATGGATTTATAGTGAATTAAATACAATCTAAGAATAATAAATCATTTAAAAATAAACTGTAAGAACAAAAATTCTAAATAATTTCATGATAACACTACTAAAACAGTAGAATGCAAATATACAATTTTCACATTTTAATTATGCATGACAATGGAGATATGTACATATTCGGTTGTATATTAACTAATATGCAGAAGCATGTTAAAGCATGAAAATGCATATTCAAATATTCCAAAATGTTCCTCATGTTACAAGGATTCCAACGATATTTTATTATTTTTTGAGTTAGAATGCATTTTCTGTGATTTTTGCAAAATTTCATCAAATTTCTGAGCATTAAACAAATGAATTTCGAAAATAAACAAATTTCTTCTTTTTTCAAATGGGCGCCACGTAGTGGGCTTGTTGTACCCCATTTCTGGGATATACGGTGCATTACGTATCAGTCACTGGATCAGTAGCTGATATGCGTGAATACATCAAAATATATATCAAAAACATACTTCGGATAGAGTAATATACCTAATACCGGACTTTTAGCGGCAACTCAGTGAGGATTAAAGTATCCTCCACCAATCAACCAGCTATAGGTGAAGCAAACAGCAAAAACAAAGACCCAAATCCACAAGCAACTTGAGAAGCAGAACGAAAAGCCAACACGTCGTCGTCTTCTATGAAACTTCCTTTGACTAAAACGACAAATGCAAATGGGTGAGTACATAAGGAACTCAGCTAGCCCTGACATTAAGTAGGGGCATACTTATAGATGCATATCTGGCTGTATCAAGAACAAGGCACAGGTGTTTCTTTGCAAAAATCTATTTTCAGCATGGCTCAGTAAGGAAGGTTTTAAACCAGGAGATCAAAACATTGTTTGTCATTATTTTAGTGGTGGACCTAGGGGAGAATAAACATTTTCCGTCAGTTCCCAAGTTTTAACTGGAAGGGCCTCTAATATCCGATTCAGATACTTTCCAAAAACACAGGCAACTACACCCACTCACACAATCAAGGAGGTAAGAGAGACTAATCATTATGAGCCCAAACAATAGCATGTCATAGCTAGTGACAACGGACTTCTCGAAAAGATTTTACACTCTGCAGAGGTTGTATACTTTTCCCACAAGCTACACACTCTTTGCAGGAGAGTAACGTAACGCTAATACCACCTTATCCGCCCATCCCCGCATGCCCACCTCGGGAAGCAACCAAGGGCTAAAACACAAGTACTCACTTTTTTGGAGTTCTCAGATGCTTCATTTTCCTCTGCTGGTTCAGATACGCTGAACCGAGGTACTTCTTTTTCTCTGAGTCGAATCGCTTGGGTACATTCCTCCCCGAGTGTCCATCCTTGATCCTCGATGCTATACTGGCCGCCTAGTGGAGCATACGGTAGATGCTAATAAATTAGGATAAGTTCTGCCTATAACAGATTCTGTGGTTGCATAAAATCACTATGTTGAGGTCAATGAATCGGTCCTTATGCGGTCAGGGCGAGCGCTTGTTCACGGCAGGTGGACTAGACCGAAGCTTAACACATATCACCATATCACCACTTGAAGCCTCGCCCTCCAACCAGTAATTTCTCTTTCTCACCTAACACATGTTGCACCATCACCCACCCATTTTATTTTATTCACACCACCAAGCACACATTTGCATATTTTATAAAATTATAGTGTATGGTGGGGTGATGCGTGGTATCACAAGAGAGTCCTAAGCATTCTAATTTTAAGGAAACTTTCTGTTCGTTAAAAGATTTTAACCATGGAAATTCTATGGTTAACAAGCAGGTGTCCTCAACGGGATAACAAGGTGGTATTTAATATCAATGAAAGCAACTGACAACAATATAAATACGTAATAACAAGTAGGATCATTAACTACACAACATTTAAATACATGAAAAATTCATGCAAGCATTCAGGCCTTATGCGAAGCAAATCATAGGATTAATATGGTCAAGGTGATTAGAGCTTGCCTGCAAATCCTTAATCTTTAGGGCTTGATGTCGAAATCTTTGGGCTTCTCCTTGTGGGTCAGTCCTTCTGCTCCTCTTGGAATCCGGCTCTTCCTCGAGCTCAACGTTGTTTACACGATAGAATACGCCTAATAAAAGTACCGTAAAAGAAATAAAAGCTCAAGAAGAATCAGTAAACCCAATTAACTTTGAATAAAGGCCAAATAAACTTCGCGAGTAAAACTAAGGATAAATCATGCATGATGCGGTGGCTATCTTGATGCAATGCTCATTATCTCATGTGCATCTTAGTATTATCTATTATGGGTTAGTTCTTAGGATAAATATTTATTTAGCTATTCTATCCTAGTGCTTATGCCATTACATGGGTAGTTAAGTATGGCTATGTATTATTTAATTATACTAAAGCCTTCATACGAGTACGAGCTTATACTATGGTTTGCCTAAATCAATACTAGGTGTTCGACGAGTCATTTTTATGCATGACCGTGACTTAGTGGTATTTACTAAAGATTAGTGATTAATTATTAAGTTTATTTTAAACAATGCTTATGTGATTATTTAATCATATGAGTGTAAGCATTATCAAGCATCTAAGGCACTAATGTGTTTATGTGATTATAAGCTACTATAAGGAGTGTACAGTGAGCATGCCAAGTGGGTAACGCGTCATTTTATGCATTTTCTCGCCTTATCGATATTTACTAAAGAGTAGTGACTAACTACCTAGTTCATTTAAGTTACGTTACGTGATTGTGATCATAAGACATGTGTATGTATGTATTATCTAGTTCCTAAAGCGTTATTACCTTTGCGTGATTATGTACATATATGTAACATGCATTAGTAATGTACCTAGCGCATTAGGAATGTACCTAGCAAATGGCATGTCATTTCGTGCGTCATTTTATGTGCAATACTATTTACTATCATATGCTAGTGATTAATTACTAATTAGTATCATATGTTAGTGATTAATTACTAACTTCATTTTAGGTATATTTATTTAGTTTATATTAAATAAATGAATACGCAGGGACTAGAGAATAATTACTTAATTCCCTATTATGCAGTTGTATTCTAATTATTAGTGCCTAATTATTTAATTTCATTTTTATAAGTGTAATGCTAGAAGTATCATGTGGCATGTACAATAGTGCCTGCTACAGTAGGGTGAGAGGCACACTCATCATATTATGAAACCAATATTTAATATGACTATACAGTATACTAATTAAAAGCAAATGCCAGTAAATAATGAGCTCAAATAAATGAATAAAAAACTTAAAAGAAATTAATCATATAAATTCTGATAATCGAAAAGGAGGGTAACATGATCAGGTAATAACCGAGTTTGATTTTTGTGGAGTGGTCATGGGATTTTCGATGGTGGAATGATTGGCCATAGATTTATCGGTGTTCAGAAGTATTTATTGGGGTTGTGGGTTTTTAAATTAAACTGGGGAGAATATGAGGGATTTTGGATTCGAAACCGATTTCATAAAATGCTCACGTCGAGACGATAGTTTTTAGTTGTATTTGTGCTCGATGATGAAAGCGGACTAAGTGAGATAAGAGATGGTAGCATGGGCCATATCTTGTGACTTGTGATGTCAGATATGTGTTGCCATAAGAGTCACGGACCTTAGAGCATTGGAAGGATATTAAATTGGCAACCCGCACTGAGAGCAGGACTCTTTCTATTCTATACCCTCTTTTGTTTTCAATATCCATTTAGATACAATAATGTTTTTCTATTTTTCAGTACACAATCTCTACAGTGGAGGAAGTTGATATCCATTTAGATACAATAATGTTTTTCTATTTTTCAGTACACAATCTCTACAGTGGAGGAAGTTGCTGCATCGACACCGGTGGCTTCTCTCAAAAGTCCAAGTAGCTCATCTTTTGAGGAACCTTCCCCTCCCTATCCTCTGTGCGCAAAAAGACATTCCCTGCTGCAAGAAGACCCCGATTACAATTCAATCGATGAGGTATTTAATAATCAAATTCACACTATACATTTTAACTCAAATGGAAATGCCTTATAACTCTATCTATCGTAACATATTCCCTCTCGAAGCACTAGATGACATTTCACTGAAGAAGAAGCAACAGTGCTGACTGAAGACACGACGGCCCCCCACATCGGCCACTTCACAAAAGATACAAAAGGGTGGTTACAAGAAAGCCAACAAGCTACATACTGGACTTTCTGTTGTAGAAGTTGTCGACCCATGTGGTGCACCTGTGGAGCCAAAAGGAATCAATGCAAAATGACGTAATGATTGTGGTGTCTTAGTAAGAGAAAAAGTTAGGATTACATTTCATGATTTGCATAGTGTCCCAGAAGAAAAGAAGAATTAATTGTGGGACAACTTGTGCGCAAAACAACTTTTCCCCACAGAATGCCTCGACCGTGCAAAAATCGCTTCTCTGTACACATTAGAAAGATGCCTTCGGACATTTAGGACTAACCTTAATAAGGAGTATGTTCGAAAGGGTTTGACACCATTTAACAAGTTTGGTTTCATCACACCTGATGATTGAAAAGCATTCGTTGAGAAGATGACATCTAAGAATGCTTTAAAGACTAGCGAGTCTTTTAAGGAACTGAGTAAAAAGAACAAGTTGCGTCCTAATCTCAGACCAGTGAATACCCAAGGAAACTTGGAAATAACGCGTCTGGCTTGGAAAGCTAGTTAGGGATATTCGATAGAGGAAGGACCCACGCAGCTAAAATCAAACAGTAGAGATTAAAAGAACAACATGATCGAGAAGCTGGGATACCAGACCCACTAAAAGGATGCAGTGAACACACTCAACACTTGGTCTTGGGTTGATCCAAGTCAATTGATGATGGGCAATTGATTCCTAAAAGCTCAGAGATTAGTGAAGTTGTACAAAAAGCCAAGAAGCTAGCTGCAAAGGAGAAGGCACCTTTAAGCCAAAAAGGAAAAGAGACCAGCTTAATGTTGCCCTTGGAAACGAGGAAGGTCGAGGTCGTACACAAGCCATCTCTACAATGGCTGCGTGGAAATTAGAGTTCTTGGATGGCACGAGCAGCTACAAGAAGCGTGATCCACCCAACAAAGATGATGAACACGAGAAGTGGAAACAAAACTTCTTTCAATTCCTCAAAGATAATCCATAGTTCATCCAACCATTTGCTATACCAAATATTCGAATCAGTGTCAACAACATCGAGACTCTAACTACTGAAAACTGCCTCCAAGCAACCATGGATCCGCGCCTGAACCGGCCACTAATTACCCAGTAGATGATATAATCAAAAATATTTCTTGCTCATTGAATATGGCTCTTGGCAGGAAAAGGAGCATCAAGGTGGCAGAAAGCTTTGCAATGCCTAGTCATACATTTTATACTGTATCTATTCCACCAAAGTGTGCCTAGGTGCAACTAATCAAGGTAGTAGATGACAAGTATCTTAATTTTGGTCTCGATTATTCTAATGAGGAAGAGGGGATTGACACTCTGGGAGATGCCATTAACAATTTTGTCCTAACATTGTTTTGCAGTCTGCAGTTGAAACGACACATATGTCTCAACCTACTCCAGCACTTTCGCCTCGGTCTTCTCCAACACAAGAGGATGAAAGCGCCCGTACTGAGGAGCCTGCCATGGACCCCCTTCGCCTCCTGAGACACATGAGCATGAGGGTGCTCTTGCTGAGGGGCCTATCATGGACCCCCTTCGCCTCCTGAGACACATGAGCATGAGGGTGCTCTTGCTGAGAGGCCTACCATGGATCTACCCTCCGCCTCCTGAGACATATGAGGATGAGTGTGTTGCTGAGAAGCCTATTGATGACCTCCTTATGCCTCCACCGACACATGCTAAAGACAAAACATCCACCAAGAGTATAGGTCAGTACCATCTATTAACTCGTATGTTAACTGTTAAAGTGTAGAACAAACATTAATGTTTTCTTTTACAGTTGATGCATTCCTCCAGGTATGAAACAACCATACATCTATGAGAAAAAGGAACTGGTGGAGCACAAGCCTCTAGTGCCTGAGGGTTTCCCAGAAGGACCTTGGGATCTTACACAGGATGATTTTTCTGAGTTCAAACATGGCATGCCACTATTACCGAACCATATGTTTAGAGAGGAGTGGATAATGCGTATATTTCATGAGTGGTACTTAGAAGCATGTGCTAAAGGTGTCCAGATCATCCAAGCTAAGGTACCCGAGGGACTTTCTAACATTGTGCCAATGGATTTAAATGTACCGTTTAAAGACATACATGGCCTCTATCGACTTAAAACATTGGATGCCGCTCTCATAACCGTATGGTGCTTGTAAGTGTTTTAAACAATAATAACCTTATAATTACTCATACTATTAATAAACACAATAGTTGACTATATATTGTTTCATCTTTTTATAATGTGCTACTGCTCTGGTGTGTCTAAGAGAGTTGGGTAACTTAACCCCACAGCAATATGCCAATCTGCGATCAACGTCGGTATGGACAACCTTGAGTTGAAGGGCAAGAGGAAGAATCATATTAAGGCAATACATAATGTGTTGGTCCAAAAAACAAGGGATGTTGTATCAGCCTACGTAGGTAGGGCCATGTACGATTGACGGGACAGACATTGCATCATGGCTCCTTATAACTTTGAGTGAGTATGCTTTCCTCTCACTTACTCTTAACCCTACTTTTGACTAATTAATTGAAATACTATCATGATTAAGGGTACTTTTTATAGCGATCATTGGATTGCTTTTATGATATATCCTAAAATAGGGAAGGCTTGGGTATTTGACTCACTTGATCGTGAGAGGAGCACCGAGAATAATTTCTTGGAACTCCTTGATTTGTAATGACTTCTCTAATATCATTTTAATTCTTTAGTAATCTGATATTCATAATCATGACAATATTTCTTATCGATGACAGCGCTTACCGGTTCTACATCAAGCTTGGAGGACAAAACCACTCAAAATGTAAAGAAAAAATGTCATACAAAACACATTTTCTGACACTACTACACTGTAATTTAGTAATCTATATTACTACATTTTTGTCTATATCTTTGAGACTTTTAACATCTCTATTTTGTTCTCAAAGTGTGCAAAACAGGCTCCTAGTAGTGTGCATTGTGGCTACTATGTGCGCAAATACATAGAAGCTGGCTCTGAAAAATATGTCATTGTCCAATGAAGATTATGTATGGATGAATGCAAGTATTTGCAGTTTTAGTACTATTGTTATATTCATTTTTAGTAGTATTGATATTTGCATTTTAGTAATTACTAATTATGTTTTTAATATTGGTAGCCAGATAAGCATGTGCAAGGAAGCCAATTGGATAAAGCCACACTCAATGACATTGCAGCTCGGATATTCGCTTTTTGATGCATGAGTTTATTCATTCATTAGGTCAATATCATGAATTTTTAGGTGATGTGGCAGCATACGAAGAACTTGCTAATTGGTGCGGGAAAAGGAATGAAGCTATCTAATTCAGCAAAATTTTGAGGCTGGCCAAAAGAGAATTAATGAACAAGACCGGAGTTGGCCGAGCAAATAAAAGATTTAGGTGTTAGTTCTATATGATATATATTCATGTATATGTGTAAACTAAGCTGCTAGTGGATGAACTTGTGTACATATGTAACCCTATACATTGTCTCTGTTAATACATTGTCTCTGTCGATATATTTTATTAATCTGTTAATTGCATTTGATATGTGTTATTCAGATGGCTCTTATTCAAATATATGAATATGCAATTAAATATTAAAAGTGTCGGTTTTGTGACATCACAGAAACCGACACCCCCTAATCCAAGAAGTAGTGTCGGTCACATGGCGACATAATATATGACACGAGAGTCCTGTTAACAATGTCGGCAAAATTGACATCACTGATGTAACGACCAGTTTTTCTTACCTTTCGATAAGTCCCGATCTTTCGGGACCTTGTCAATCCCAGGATGTTGGCAAGCACGACATCACAAACGATCAATCAAAAAACCATAACAGAAGCATTGAACAAGAAACAAAAATAGAAAATAGCAAGACAATGCAAATTTATTAGAATGTAATCCTCCAAAAAGGTCCATCGGCACGTAGGCCAGAAACATCTCAGAGCAGAACGATCACTATCGAGAAATCCATAGAATGCAGCAACGGAAGCATCATCATGACAGCTGAGGCGAACCTCCTCAACACAGGCACGCTTGAGCGTAGGAGCTTACTTCACGATCCGTCGGAGACATAGTCAAAGTGGAAGCTGTGGGTATCCTCTAAAAACAACAAATTAGAAAGCTGTGAGTACGAATACTTAGCAAACTACGTGCTACCTATCAACAATGTATGCATGCAAATGGTTTCAAAGGTAAAGGCTAGCTCAAGTGCTAAATGCAAGTTTAAAATATTTTAATTTATTTTAAAGATGCCAAAAATTTTTATTTTAAAACTGTCAAATTTTATTATCTTGCCCCGCAGAGATCTCTGTTATCTCGAATAAGGGTTCATTTTAAATACCGGTGTAACCTCTACACCCGGCCACAACTCAAAGACCAGAGTCCAAAACATTTTGAAATAGAAGAGGAGAGAAGAAAACAAAACTACTCATCGAGGAGCACAACTCAGGAGTGTCCTTCCAAAAAGGACGTGACAATGCGTATTGACTGTAACTCAAGAGTGTATGCACCTGGACCCACAAGAAGTGTCGTCGAGAACTACCGTCATAGTCCCAACAAACACACAAAACCTGTCCACAAGCTTCAACTGGCGTTATACGTCCTCCAGAATAGAGATCCCAAGTGCCTACGCAATCGGGTCCTGAAGCTGTGAAGAGCCTACCACTGATCAGGTGGGGTATCTCGATCTCATGTGGGGAGCTATAGCTCTACACCACACTAACACGTCACCGCCAACCCACGGGTAAACAACTAGTCTCGGCAAGCTTCAAGATCAAGCTACTGCCCATACAGGGTAACGTGGTGTGCATAGTTGTCAACTGAGCATACAAGGCTCGAAGGACTCGGTCTTTAATTGTCGGGGCAGGCACTCTCTCCAACCTCAACGTCAACAATCAATAAGTCTCACAGAAAGATCTCAATCTGGATTTTTCCGTTGTACCCGCCACAGGTACCCTCACAGGGACTTTCCAAAAGTCTCCAAGCTACTCATACTCTATCTTGCCCTCGCTAAATAGTTTAGTTAGTTGCAAAACTCGCTCATTTGAATCACAGTTCAAAATCATTTAACACAAATTCTATTTTTATAGTGATAGGTGTGAGATAAATACGACTAAGAATGGCTAAGCATAAAATAAAATAATTATTCTAAAGTAATCCTAGAGCTCATATTTGTGGAACATTAAATAGGCACAGCCTAGAAATGTTGCTAGCATATTTTAAAACAGTTGCCATGCAAATTAAAGTTGCAAACAAAACATACAGTTTAAAATGCTGGGCATAAAAGTGATCAAAGAACGCGGCTTGCCTGATAGCTCGAGATCGTAGTCGGGATTCGGATTGTCGAACTGAGCGGACTCACGGTACTCTTCCTCGAGATCACCAGCTAAACACAACACGAACAGGGGTGAGACTAGGTATGCGATAATTTAAATTCGAATAATTAAATCCAAATTTAAATTACTAGGCTAAAGGTGATCAAAACGTTCTCCGAAAAATTTTACATGACATTCTCGACGAGATGAATTTAACAGAACAATTTTGGAAATCTTTGGAGACCAAACGTAGTTCCCAAAAATCCCTGAAGATTAACCTATCAAAAAGAATTTCATGAAAAGGAATAAACTCTCTGCACTGGAATGATGCAATAGAACTGAACCAAATCACATACCGACAGACAAGCTCACTGAACCAGCGCTAAGACAGAAGATGGAGCACCACCTCCAGCAGCTTACAAACACCAGACATGGAGGCTCCACTCTGCTGCCCAAAACAAAGTGGGACTGCTGCACTCGCCACACCGACGTACTGACTAAGTGAACAAGAAAACGGAGAGGGGCGATGCAGTGGCTCACCCTGGCTCGAGGCTGAAGATGGTGCGGAGTCGGAAACGCGGACAGCGGCGACGAGTTGTGGACGAAGGGGCGCAGCACGGAGATGGATCGATCGGACGGAGTGGGGGCGCTGACGACGAGGAGGCACGCGCACGGGGCCACACGGGATCGGCACGGATCGGAATGGGGGCGCGAGGTCGAAGCGTTGACGGCGCGCGGAAGGAAACCGGTCGGGAACAGCAACGCGGGACGGGAACCGGTCGGGGACGGCGCGCGGGGTCGGCTCGAGGCGGTGACGGCGCGCTAGACAGGGCGATGCGGAAGAGCGGCGACGGGGACGGCGCATGAAGTCGGCGCGGTGACGGGCGGCGCACGCAGGAGGGCTGGAGCAGCGTGACCCCGTCCTTCGCCCGATCTCCTGTGCTACTCTAACTTCGGAAGGGGGAAAGAAAATAAAGGGAAGAGAGAGAGGTTGGTGGGAAGCGATAAGAAAGAGAGAGAATATATAGAAAAATTAATTAGAGAGGTTTGGGAATTAATTAAAGAATTTAAAAATTAATCTTGGCCTAACAAAAGCCCGCGGACCAAAATTATTTCGGCGTCAGAAAATCAAAAAGAGAAATTCGAATTTGGAGCGGAAAGAAATTAGGACTGTTACAATTGAGACCGACACTGTTGCGTCAATAATAGTGTCAGGCATATGACATCATAAGGACGACACTATTATTAGTGAGAGCACAGCCGGTTGCATGACGTCAACAGAACCGAAACCGTTGTTCGGAATATTAGTGCCAGTTTCATGACGTCACAATAACCGACACTGGTATAACGTATATCAGTGTCGGTCACATGATATCATGCAGACCAACCCTGATATTGTAGTTACTAGTGTCGATGATGATGGCGTCACCGAGATCGGCACTGTTGATTCTGCTATCAGTGTCGATTGATGATGTCATTTGACTGACACTGATAATTTTTAGTGTCGGTTTTTTTCATTTGATATTAATTACCATTTATAGCAGTGTCATATGAGAAGTGTCGCACAATTTGACCCGACATTGAAGGGTCTTTTTGTAGTAATGCTCGCTGAATCTGAATTTCAAGGCATTAGAAAATTGAATCAAAACTGTGAAAAGTCTACATGATAAATAGCAAGTGCATAGTGTTAAGCTGGAATTTTGCTACAGCCCAGGCTATCGTTAGAAGCTTGACTAATGCTATTTATTTGCTGCACATTCTTCCTCAGGTAAATGTGAATCGCTTCTGCTCTTCTAAACAAAATGTTCAAAAGCGAAAGTACCTACAAGATGGAAGCCTTTGAATGATTTAATGGTGATTTGGATGCAC
>BCLH01001672.1:0-13930 GCA_001602315.1 Zoysia pacifica | reverse complement strand
GCGGCCCTCTCTGGATGTCTGATGCGTGTACCGCAAAGGGAATCCAACGCACCGCGTCGTTGGAAAGGCCGAACGGCCCGAGCCGCATGCATAGCTGCGAGCTGAGCCTGCGCCTGAGTTTCTGAGCCGGTTGCTGCGCCCTACGATTTCATCATTCTGTACATGCGTCAGACATCCAAGAAGGGCCGCAGAGGCAACGTGATGCGGACCAGCAGCCGAACGGCCCGAGCTGCATGCATAGCTGCGAGCTGAGCCTGCGCCTGAGTTTCTGAACCGGCTGCTGCGCCCTACGATTTCGTCATTCTGTACACGCGTCAAACATCCAAGAAGGGCCGCAGATGCAACGTGATGCGGACCATCCGCAGGTAATTTTTTTCCCATGCCAATTGCCGGCGTCCAATTGTCCTAAAAGTCCGGCGTTCATTATTCCCTCCTAAAATTTTCCTAATATTCCAGCGTCCAATTTTCCTAATATTCCGGCATCCAATCTTCCTAATATATATTCCGGCATCCAATTTTCCTAATATTCCGGAATAAGTCCTGCGTCCAACCTTCCTAATATTCCGGTGTCCAATTTTCCTAATATTCCAGCGTGCATTCCGGCACGAATTTGCATGGGATCCACCACCTAAATATCCCCTAGGGTGCAAGACTCTCGTGGCCGTCCAGATGTATTCAAATAGATGGTCCATAGTAATTTAGGACTACCTTAAAATCCGCTTAATAAAAAGATTTATTTGTTTGAGTCACTGCAGCTGTAATACTACATTATCCACGATTCCAAGGTTTGGAACGTTAATCACGAGTAGAACTCTCCATCGCGAAAAAAAAAAATCACGAGTAGAACACAAGCAGCAGTAAAAGCTGATGACAAAAGATGCAGGAGTCTTCTCAATCTTTACTGTAATTGTAAATAATAGATATTTCTCAGATACTTGTATATTATAAAGTTGTGGTCTCAGTTCGTATATATTAGATGGCTCCCACTACACCGTGTACCTCACCCGCTTCGGGCACAATACGATCCCTACGCCTGCTTGCCCAATTGTCTTGCCGAGCGACAGTGATGGTGAGACAGTGTGATGGCGGCGGTGGCTACGAGCTTGAAGACGAGCCCGGACGAGGCAACATGAAGTGCTGCAGACCCGAGATCAAAAGGTCGGGCCGGATATAATCTCTCAGTTTTTTAATTGATGTCATCGTTGATTTTTAAATTTAATTTTGATCATTCGTTTTATTAAAAAAATTTGATAAATTTTATATAATTTGATTTATCATTATAGTTATATGAATCACAACTTAAAATTTTACACATTCAAGCAAATTTTTTGAATAAGACGAATGATCAAAATTAATTATAAAAGTCAACGATGATATCAATTTAAGAAGGAGTGAGTATGATGTATTATTGCAATTTCTATCTTGAGGAATCGGGAATTGAGGAGTAAATGGTTGGCTGAGTAAGTTTGAGTAAGGAATTGATGGATTTAAAGTTCATTTGGCATGATGACCCATATTTCACATGGTCAAAGGTAGTCAATGGCAATGATTTAATTCTTTTCCCATTCTTTGACTGGTATAAGGATTTTACTGGCCTTCAACGTAATTCCGGCAGGTCGGGAACTTGGGAAATCTCAGACTGAGATTTCTTTCACAGATGAGGATTGAGGATGAGAGGATGAAGACGATAGCCTTGGAGATGGGATAATGTCATTTTTTGTGGGTTAGTTATTTTTTTTAGTTGGATGCTTTAATGCTGCAATCAGTATCAAATTGATGTGTGAAAAATATGTGAGACGACACGGAAGGTGATCCCGCATCTCTACTCGATCTCACCGATGATGGAGAGATCGATCCTGCTTCGCCGTGGATAATCCAATCCCCAGCGTCCAGGCCATAGCCAGTAGAACTCCAGTTGCCGTCGACCAATGCAAACCATGAATTAGCTTGTTTCCACGCCGATGTACATATAAACTCTAATTTGATTAGGGAGTAGTATGCCGCTCTAGGTTCTTAATCTACTTGTCGGATCTCCGTTGAGAACAGACGGGTTTAATTTGTTCCTTTCCCCGCCTTCTTTTGTTTCCAGGGAAGGTGTAAGGTGGTGGAAATATGGCTCAGGAGCTGCTGGAACTGAGGATCGACAAACAATCACAAGAACACGAGAAAAGGATATTTGTCAGGCGATGAATGAACGCCCCTCCGGCGACATACGTTGATTCCTCTCTATATTCACTTGGCCCAACTTCAGAATGGAGCTTTACATAGCATTTTATCGGCCACAAAACAACGCTGCTGCTGGCTGAGTCTCACGCGCACGCCTGGCCTCCACAGCCCTCATGATCTGCACGATGCACACATGTCGTGGTGAGCCGTTTGCTTATCTACACGACCTAGTGTAAGCTTTGTGACCATTGAGGTGTTATGAACCCTAAAAGGTATGAATTCTTTTGGTAATTGAATGAAAACTGTAAGTAACATTTATGGATGTAGGTTCCACTCGCATCTATGTCTATATTAATATAATGGGCTTCCTCGGTAGATGACAATGATGATCTCTAGAAGAGAAGTTTTAGTAAAAGATAGACCAACATTAAGGATGAGCTAGAGGGTCTGTAAGAAATCTGGTACTATTAAAGGGCGTCGAGTCGTTTTCTCTCGAATTTTAGAAGTGTTTGGTGGCATGAATGCTCAAGTAACTCCAGAAAGCACTTAAAAGGCAGAGGAAGCAGTTTGGAAGAAATTGAAGATAAGATGAAATCAAGGACTTTAAGTTTCAGCTTCAGATGCAGTTACCGGACATTTCCGGTGAGATCATCAGACAGTTCGATAAGCCATGATATTAGAGTCTAGAGAAGATATTTTGTGAAACCAGCAAAGACCGAACAATCCAATGGTCAGAGATCGGACAGTCTGGTGTATTTGAAGATAAAGTCCAAAGAAGGTACATCTAAGAATCCAAAAGAGAAGAGTCACAGGACCGTCTAGTGAAGGTATGCACCGGGTAATCCGGTGTCATATAAAGTGAATTTCAAAGAGCTTATTTCCACTATTCTACGTGAAAAGGAGTCAATTGGGCAGTCCAACGGTTCACCAGGCAGTCCAGTGTAAAGAGTCACCGATAAAAGCAAACAGCTTTATGACATTATTATCCAATGGTTGTTTCTGGGTTGCTAGCCTACTTAATCCATAGATGGAGATACTTGTAAGATTGAAGATCTTAAGTGCTAGTAGGATAGTAATTAAGACATTCATACACTTCTAGAGCTTGAGAGGAGTGATCTTGACTTGTTACTCTCGGTTTGGCAGTCTAGACCAGCTAGGAGTTAGTGTTCGATCTTCTGAGAAGATTGTAAAAGACGACGCTAAGTTTGTGAGCAATTTTGAGTCCCTCGCTTGAACAGGACACCAAGAGGAGCGTCCGAGTCTTGAAGATTTGCTCTTGTAATTGGGTATTGTTCGGGACAACCGGGACACTGGTATCTTCACTCTGAGAGTGAAGCATATCATAGAGAGTATCATTCTGGGAACGGCAGGAGGGTCCAAGTCTATAACGGGAGTGGTACAACGAGGATCAGGGGAAGACGTCAACCTTCTGAGACATTGAGAAAAATTCGCTGAGCATTCCTATCCCTATCTTATTTACATTTCATATTTACTATATTGCAAGTAGTGTGATAGATTGTTTTTACAATTCCTTTGTGTGGCTATCGTGCTAATATTTGCTTGCTAGGGGTCTTAGTCTATTAGAATTGCATAAATTGATCTTGTCAGTAATCAAGTCACTTAGACTAGTTCGTAGCAAAAATTATTAGTTACATTGGACCATCGATTCAACCACCCTTCTTGGTGTCTTTGATCTTTACGAGTGGTATCAGAGCTAAGTACTTATTTAGAGGCTTCATCGTCATGACTAAGGATGCTAAACGAGATGAAACATCTTTTCGTATTCAATGGGGATAATTATTCATATTAGAAGGCTCGCATGCAAGCCTACCTTGAGTCAATTGATGAAAAAGCATGGGATGTAACCCAAAATGTTACGAATATGAATGAGCGACTTGATCCCGCCTATATTAAATTCATGCAAAGGACAAAAATATCACCTTTGATTGCATATCTAAAATAATTTTCTCTAGAATCAACTCATCTGTCTCCATGCATGACATATAGCTCAATTGCAAAATATTCATGAGGGCTCCGCCGACGCTAAGAAAGAGTGTTATTATGCGCTTAAAATAAATATGACTCAATTACCATGCAAGCAATGAAAAAGTTAACAATGTTATCTCTAGTGTGCATGTTGTAGTTGAGGAGATCAACACTTTGGGTCTCAAGACTAAGATGGAAGACATAGAGCTTATGAGGAAGATATTGAACATGTTGCCCCCTAAGCTAAACTCCATTGTTACATACCTCTTCCAAACCGACTTGGCAAGCTCATCCATTTATGTGATGCTTGAAAAACTAAAGGTTATGAGAGATATAGGGTGTGTTTGGTTGAGCTGTGAGTTGTGAAAAAGCAGCTGTGAGCTGTGAGCTGTAAAAAAGCTGTTGTAGAATATGAGCCGCGAAAAAGCGAAAAGTTGTTTGACTTAAAGCAGCTGTGAGGTTGTGAAATTACAAGACAAATATATATAATATATTATAGATTATATAATTATAGTTATATTACATAGTTATAATAATGTAATATATATATAATTATAATAAAAGTATAATTATATGTAATTATGCATTATAATTATATATAATTATGTACTATATAGAATTATAATTATATTATTATAAAATAATTATAATTCTACAGCATAATTGTAATTATATTATAATTATAGAAAGATGATACAGTTATAATTATATTACATAATTATAATTGTATATTACATAATAGTAACTATAGTAATATATAATTTTGTATAATTATAGTTATAATTTATATAAACCAGCACCCACAGCCCGCAAAAGTAAGTCCAGACCTGCTTTTGTTTTTGAACTAAGAGAACGCTGCTTTCTCAAAAGAATTTTTGTCACAGCTCACCCCTTTGGTCGGACTTTTGGCTTTTGCAAAAGCAAAAACCAAAAGCTCGCCCAACCAAAGGCACCCATACGTTAAGCTCTTTCGCAAGGGAAGACACTCATTCTCTAACAGAAATTCTGAATGCTTCAATTGTGGCAAGAAAGGTCACTTTGCCAAAAAGTGCCCAAGCAGAAAACGGAGAACAAGAAGCAACTATTTAGTGGGAGTGACAATGAAGAACAAGAGCCCAAAAAATATTTTAAGAAGAAGTTATTCATCAAAGAGAAGAGAAAAACAAGGAGAAGAAGAAGTCACCACACAAGGTCTACGTTATTAATGAATAGCTCACCGATGATGAAACTGACTCCTCTTCATCAAGCAAAGAAGAATAAATTACCAGGATTGCAATGACATGTTCCACCAATAAGGTATCACCACCGCTTCTATGCTTGATGGTTCGAAGTTGTGAGGACTATACTGATGAAGATAATGATGAAGAAGAGGATGATGATGATGACAACGCACCAAGCTATGATGATCTCATTCTCATCCTTGAGAGGTCACAAAAAACATTTTCAAAAACAACAAGAGGATTGAAGTGACGATCCAGGAGCACAAATTTGCAATATTCCAAGTTCATGAGCTTGAGGATGAGCCCAATGCACCTACACCACAATAAAACAAGGACGTAGATACACTGTAATTACTAGTACATTTTTGATAGAGTGCCTATAATTTGAGTGGTTCCATCATAATATGATTCTAGACACGCTATTTAGAACTGTAAATAAATTATGATGTTGGTTTGTGGTCAAAGTTGTCCCTCCCGTACGCATTAGACACGCTTCTAGATGCGCATCAAAATCCTGCACCATCAAACATGTTTCCCGTAATATGTCGTGGTTAATTTATCATATTTCAGTTAAATTATCTTTAAAAAAGTATCATGCATTTAATAGTACCTTGAGTAACCTGCTTGATCCTCTGCAACTGGGATACACATTGTGTTTTCTCTCAAAAATAATATTACCACCGCAGCTTGGAGTCAAGGGTCTTAATTGACCATGCATTCCAGAGATTGCTATTTTGATTCTGGGAACTGGCCCTTGCTAATTTCATTTTTCCTTCATGAAAATACACTCCCCCCCCCCCCCCCCACACACGTGCGCGCGCGCGCACACACACTATCACAAGAAAGGTTATTAGAGAGAGTTTCTCTCGTTAGAGACGGCGCGCGCACACACACACTACCACAAGAAAGGTTATTAGAGAGAGTTTCTCTCGTTAGAGACGGCTGTAACAACAGTAACTAAATTTACGTCACTTGTATTAAATCATTAGAGACGGCCAAACAACCATCTCTGATGTATACATTACCGACTGGGAAGTAAAAGCATGTCGCTAATCATAATATGGTAGCGTCAGGGATACTGTAGCCCATCTCTAATGTGCTACTATCAGCAGACAAGGATACTGTAGCCCATCTCTAATGTGGTACTATTAGCGACGTGGTTACTGTAGCCCATCTCTAATGTGGTAATATCAATGATGGTTGCTGCAAAAGCCTGTCTCTGATAATAAATATAAAAGTAAAAAAAATAAGTTTCCAAAAATGTCGTTCTGTCTCCATTAGATGCACTTTGAGCTGTTACATGATTTATAATAAATATAAATCCACTCATCACATAAACAATGATGGTATTTAGTTCATTGCATAAAAAAAATTCTAGATTCACAGATACAAATTGATCAAACAGCTCGCATACATGAGTTAGGATTTGCATATCAGGTGGTAACTTAATTTTCTCGTGGCTGCAGCCTGCAGGTAACGCCAGTTCCATGACATAGAATTCAGGCTTCATTATCACTTGGCAGCCAAGATGTAACCTAGATAATTCCAAAATTTTGAGCTCAGGTTAGTATGACTGAAATTGCTGTCGTTCATATTTTATATAACTAGCTGGAATCAATGTTTGTATTGAGTAAGTTAAAAAATAGTCGCTGTTAACCATTCTTTTCCTCACGAATATGAGTATAGCTCCTAGACGCATCAATAATAGTAGCTAGATGCGGTTGGGGAATCCCAGTTCAGAGAGAGAGAGAGAGAGAGAGAGAGAGAGAGAGAGGTACTGGACACAGATTATGGAAACTTCAAATACTATTACCAAAATGACTGAATTACCAAAATGGTAACGTCATGGAGGAGCCAATGAACCACTCATACATGTTAGAGCTGGAGCCAACGTGAGTGAACAATGAGCATAGCTAGCATATGGAATATATGCTTGGTAATCAGAGATAAAATGCACTTACTTGACCTCCTCTTGGCTTCTTTCATCTTGATCACCGCTACTTGTGGTTGAAAACAATGAGCCGTACCCAAGTCACATTGATTGGCACTGAGATTGACTCAGCTTCTCATCATGAAATGACTCCCCTCATGAACACAGAAGCCCAGATGGGAAACTATGTTTGGGTGCTGAATGTGTCCAAGCAAAGTCAGCTCATTCTGCAAACCACATGAAACGAAGCATTTAGGAAGGTGAAAGAAATAAGAAGGGGGGCTCTCACTAAAAGTTTAACGCACACACTTAGCAAGTGACAATCAAATGCACAAGCAGCAAAGTAAAATAGACAAAAGACTAGAAAGATGACATGGCATCAAATGCACAAATCCTATCTTGGTTATTAAATTTACACCGCTTCCTATCTAATTTCTACTATATCATAGCCTACTGTCAGGGGCACCACATGAGACGTATTAAAATTTTGTAATGCAAAAAGCTGATAGCAGAAGGGTGGATGAAGTTGGGGCACGGAATATTCAACAGATCCAGTGAGCTTACAAAAGCAGGACATAGCCCACCCCATCCACTAAGGCAGTCACGATCAACGGGTGACAGCAGAGTTTGGGATACATTCTCAACGAGTTCTTTAGGTTCCTTTGTCATGAAAAATAATAACAGAATGTCAAGCTGACTTATTTATTTTCCATATAATGGTAGAGAATGTCCTTGCAGTCTATGACAAGAAACTGAAATGAACATTGCTCACAGAAAACATAACATTACTAAAAATGCTCTTATCATGACAGTTTTTACACATTCACATATTTATGCTTCCATGAGAAGTAATGCGTAGAAAGTTGACTAACGACTTACATTTTTCACCAGGAAAAGTAGAATGTAGTTGCTCAGCAATTGCATGTCACAGGAATCCTGTAGTTCACTTTTCATATGTGCTGTACCTACAATATGAAAAGTTTAAATGGCATCACATACAGCTGACATGCTAATTTAGCAAACAAAGGGTACACTAAAATATCAGACACGCTTTTTTCCCATGGATCCATGGCTTATGGCTTAGCGACAGGGGGCACACGGGAGGGGGGAGGGAGCTTACGATGGAGCAGATCCCGCACACATCTCTGGGATCGACATGCGGAGACAGTACCAGGGCCCTGGTCGCCCTCCGCCTTGTCTTCAGCGGTGGTGGCTCCGGTTCTGCAATCGCCGCCGCCGCCACCTGCGCTACGCAGCACAGGCAATGTGTTACACGGCTTCACCTTCTCCACATCTCGGAGAGGAAGTGATGACCGCCGTGGCACACGGCGTTGCGGTGGAGACAGGAGGAGCGGCGCGAGGGAGGAGAGGCGCACTCAGTGACAGCTCGTCGGGGAGGCACGAGGGAGGAGAGGCGTGTGAGCCGGCGGCCCTCTCCCGCATGGCAGATCTAGGGTTTGGGCTGACCTGGGAGAAGAGAGAACCTGGTACGCAGCAGATCAGCATGGCGAGCGGAGGCCCTACGACGGGCTTGGACAGCAGCCAACACCAGCAGAGCGCGTGGACGGCAGCCAACACCAGCAAAGCGCGTGGACGATGTGCGCGAGGAGCGGTGCGAGGCCAGAGGAGGGGGCGGGGACGGGAACGCACTTGAGGAGGGGCGGCGCGAGACCGGGGTTGGAGGAGTAGGGGGCGAGGACCAACGGCACCAGCGAGGAGGACGAGACGGCAACGCGCGAGGGGAGACGCAAGGGCGATGAGAACAGCTGGTATTGGAGCGGGGTGCGATGATATTTCAATCTGTAGACATCGCCAGTGAGGGGGGGGGCTCAGAACCCCGTCGCTGATATTAATATATCATCGATAATATCAACGATGGCTCAAAAACTATGTCTCTAATACGACACATTAACTACAGATGTTCGACGGTCATACATCAGAGACAGCTTTTTTATGCATATTTTTTTAATGTATACACGTTAAAAATAGTTATTAAATAGTCGTCGCTAATATAGATATATTAGCGACGGCTATTTAACGATATTTGTTGATGTCACATCAGAGACGACGGATTCGACAGCCGTCTTTGATATATTATTAACGATAACTTTTTGTGTGACGTCGTTAATAATGATGTTTTCTGTGTATTAATATGTGATAGTGACACGTTCCAGTGATTTTGTTAAAGAAAAAGAATATAAAACATTTTTTTCACTCTCAACCAATTAAATAAGTAACGATAGAAAATGTATGAAATAAAACATAGTATGAGATCCACGAGTCAGTGTGTAAGTAAAAGGAAAAAAAAAATAACAAATCAGTTTCGATCTCATTGACCGTGTCAAATGTATCTCCGGAACTAGCATCCCCACTCTTCCAGTTCTCACAAAATCTGAATCGGATTTGCTGCCGCACGGCAGACTATTGCTAGATCGTTGCTGAGCGGGTCTGGACTCACGTGACAGTAACCGACGCGCACGGCAGCGGAACCAGGGCCACAAAATCCTATCTGTTGCTGCCTCGAAAGTTCTTCCACTCGCTATGAGGTTCACAAAACCGCGGTAAACTGCTCGGTTTTCACGGTTTTTGATCAAATCGCTGCGGTTCAGTTTTACTGGACGACCAGTTTTCGTTTTAAAAATTTTTAAAATTTTGAAAATTTAAAAAATTTTGAAATACCGAAAACCGTTAAAACCGCTTGACTTACCGTTAAAACCGCTCGGTTTTAAATTTTGAATTTGAAACTGTAAAAACCGAGCGGCTAACCGTTGAAACCGCTCAGCTAATCGGTGAAACCGAGCGGTTTACTGTAGCAATTCGTTCAAATTTTAAATTTTTAATTTGAAACGGTTATTGATCGGTTTTTACGGTTTTCGCGTTTTCATCAAACGGTCTGATTTTAACGTTTTAAACCAAATCATAAACCGTGCTCGCCGTTACACAAGGCTGCCCCACTTCATTTTGATCTCAATTCCTGTTCTCCTCTGTAAGCAGGTTCTTTCAAAGGATTTCAAATACCATTTTGTTCTATACGGAAGTGCTGAGACCCAATCTCTTCCATCCGCAGGTTCATCTGGTCCGCTTTCAGGGGTGGATCCACCCATAGGAGAGCCCCCAAATCCCAAGTATCGGTGGCCGACGCCCGCAATGGTGCTGAATAAATATGGCAGCGGAGGAGGAGGACCCATGCTTCTCGGCCACCGAGACCGCTACGTTCTTCAGCGCCTGCGCGCTGCAACCGCCGCCTCTACACCAACAGGGCAATGATTTTCGTTCTTCAATTTGGCTGCAATTTTTGATGCAAATCTTTGGGGATTTAGATGGTAAGACATATGAGAATATATCTTAGTCAGAGATTGATCGAAGCCCCCCTCACGAGCATCTCGTAATTTTTGTTTTTCTGAAAGTTTCCCATTTTCTAGGGTTCTGAAAAAATTTCTGAAATGGTGCTCAAGTCTCAATCTTTTTTAGGGCTTTCATTCAGAACAATTTACCCAGACGAAACTGCAGGTCATGTTTTATGACTTTTTATTTTCGTTTGGGTGGTTTGCATGTTGGGTTTCAGAGTGACCTGTTCATATTCGTCAGTTCATGCAGATCTCTTATGTGGCTGAAAGTTGACTCTCTAGTTGGGTTTCATCGATTCGCAAGAAGAAATTCTTGGGCATAGGTCTGCTTCGAGGGTCTCTGTTGCAGCTATGACAACTATTGCAGCAAGCGGCTCAGCATTTCTTATTTGTCCAGGTGACAGTAACCGATCCAATCAGTGCAGTTCAACAGCAGCATTTGGATTTTTTTTGTTAGCTCGTCTGTATTTTTAGTGCTTGTTAGTGTGAGTCCTTACTGGTTTATTGAATTCCACGCTACAATATTGCTGGCCAATTTTGCATGTTCTAATTCTGTAATGACTACTTATGCGTGCATGTTCTTGTGAAACATTAGTGTTTTATGACTTTATCTTAAACTTGCTCCAACAGGTCATGTTTTACTACCATGTTCCTGATATATCTCCTATATCTAAAACGGCTCGGTTTTCTGACATGGCATCGCTCCACATCATCTTAATTGTTACAGCCGTCGGATGGAAGTCAATTTAAATCTGAGTCGTTCAATCCTCCAGTCTCCAGCTATACGCTCTGCTGCTGCCAGAATCCTCTGGAGTTTGTCTCGCACCGTGTCGTGTCGCTAGTTTCAACTATCGGAGCAATGTGCGATCTACCCCATCCAGCCCAGCTCCCACACCCACGCACCCCACTCGCAGGCGGCAGGCCGAGCACTCCTCGCAGCCCTGACCATGCGGACCTCCGCGGCTCCGCCCCTCCGGTGATCCACCTACCCTGCCTCCCTTCCGTGCCAGGAGGAGCGCCCCTGGTCCGCCCCCACCAGCAACGGAGAGCTCCATCCCACCCCCGCCCCTGCCCCCGCCCCCACCAGCGACGGCGAGGTCCAGACCCACCCCTGGCGACCTCAATCGCCTTCAGCGACGGCGATTCCCTCAGCCCGTCCGCCTCCACAACTCCGAGCCAACATGGTCCAAAATCCCACTGTAATTATCCCTTTCCAGTCTCTTCAATTGATTGTAGGAAACGCACGCTGCTTCCAGTAAACAGACAAATAAATTTAGTAAACAGACTAATAAATTTAGGACAAATAAATAATGTTTCGTTAATGTCATAACAAAATCAAATTGATTTACGGTTAATCAGTATCAGTTATAAAAAATATATATAGTGTTCTTTCCCTTTGTTTTTTAGTTTTGTGATCTGCTATACAATTCCTTTTTAGGTTTTATTTTTTAATAAAATTTTACAGCTTGGGTTTTCCTTTAAAAAATATAAATAACAGAAAATAGACATATTGCCTACTGAAATGTCAAACGAAAGTATACAAGAGATTGATACGGCAGCACTCAATGCCCCTGAAATGTTCGATGGAATGCCAATTTGCATCTTTAATTGGGTATTTACATCTTTTGAACAACTAAAGCAATTAGCTGCTGTTTTTCATGTTACAAAAAATATTTTCATTGATACGAATGATTTGTACAAAAAATATCAGTTGTGGATAAATTCTTAGATCATTTTCAATACTTGATTTGATTCTGATGTCTATCTACGGATAGTCAGATATACCTAATAGGATAGGTCTTATGCTCCTTTGTTTTAATGCACTCAATAGTTTGCTTTTGTAATTAAATTTTCAGTTGTCACTCAACTGTTTGCTTTTGTAATCCCATTTCCAGTTGCCGCTTAATAGTTCTGAAAGAATTGTAAATGTTAATTGAGCACTTAGTTTTGGTACATTTTATATGTTATTTTCTCAAAAACAGTACATGTTTATAGTACTGTGTTTCATATGTGATGATGGAAGCAACTCATAAATTTTTACCTTTTTTTTTTATTTGTGGGGCCGGTTCCAGAACCACCATTCACGAACCCCCTTCGATCTCAAGCCGTCATCCCTGTCCCCATCCCCAACCAGGTATGCCCCCTCACCTCCTCCCTCTCCCCCTCCTCCTTTGCTGTCTGTCATAGCTTCCGAGGGTGCACCGCTCCCTCGATTTGCTCATTGCTAAGCTCCATCTCCCTTTTATTGTTTTGCCCAGTTTGATGCACAGAACTTCAAGAGGAGTGCTTAAACACCATTCTTCTATAGTATAGCTTCTAGCTGATTATCCTGAATTTAGCTGTCAAAAAATTTATTTCAAACATAAATCTCATATGACTTTCTGTATATTTTTTGAATGAGCGAATTTTCTATTGTTTGGATAGTTACCATGGCATGGATATATTTCTATTGTACAAATGAGACGAATATTTTAGTTTATATTCATATCAGGAATATTCTAGTTTATATTCATATCAGATTGCATGCCCAACAAAGTTTATTGATGTATAGTGCTATGTTTTTCTTTCCTTGCCCAACCGTACATTGGTAAGAAATGGTTGCAGCTACCATTCTACTCCACGCACTTGCGATGGCTGATCTGGTGATCAGGGTGTGGTGGGTAAAGACAGCGCACCTGATTACAGCTCTGCGCAGCGTGGTCCACAGACAGCGTTGACTACATGACGTTGTCTTCTCTCGTCGTCTGCAAGAGCTGGTCGGGAACCATACATCAGTTATTTACTCTGTGATCTGAAGATTCTTGATCCCTCCTAAGACATTAGTGCATGTTCTCCACTCTGTAATCTGAAGGCCTCCGATGCTGTGCAGACAATGAAGCAACTGGTGAGCTCTCTTCCGTCGTCCACGATCTGAACTGTAATGCAATTGTTCTGATTTATCTCATCTGCGATTGATTTTATCGTATTGGCCCAGTTCAAGATAGCTAATGCCTCGACACGTTCGATGGCAAGCCGTTGCGGTGCTCTGGCTTGCCCACATCTCCCTCATCAAACAGTTCATCAATTTAGCGCATCACCAACCAGGACAGCTCAAGATCAGATCTCGGCGGCGTAGACCTCCCACATTGCCTACCAGGATGAGCCGAGGTTCATGCTGCTGCGGGAGTGGGTTTTGCTTTACTGCTCTGCTCCTCGTATGTTATCTGGAGATAACTCAAAAAAGGAGAGAGATTACAAGGTACGGAAAGGCAGTTCCAATCCAAAAGATTAAGCACAAATTG
>BCLH01001671.1:62082-74335 GCA_001602315.1 Zoysia pacifica | reverse complement strand
TATGTCTACAGCCGTGAGGTGTGGTTCGAAGTCCTCTAACGTTGAGCAGTCACAAGATGGTGCCGAAGGACAGAAGGTGATCTTTTGACTCGCTTGTGGTGCTTGCCAGCTGGTTGTTGTGGTTAGAGTGTAATGATCGTGTCTTCAGGGAGTGAAAAGCGCTCCCCCACGTGGTAGTGGATCGTTTCTGAGAGCAAGCTAGCTGGTAGAGCCGTGTGAGCTTGGCAACTTGGTTGTAGTCGTTTTTTCATTTTTGTAGTTGTCGTTTTTGTTTTTCGGGTCGGATCTTGCCGGTTGGTGTATATTTTTGTAGCCGGCAGGATTATCTTGTTCCTTTGTATGTTTTTTGACTCCCTTCTTAATACGACACGTGTCACACAGGTTTGTTGAGAAATCTTTTAGCATTCCCTCCTGGTTTGAGTTTTGAACAGTACACCAACCTCGAGTTGCTCTGCTTTTCCCTGGATGAGCAATGAGGATGAAGCTGCGAGCGTCGGTCTGCTTCGCTCCGTTTGCCTTGCTACTAGTACAAAACCAGGCGTGTTCTTGATCATCTATCCGTACATGGCATCTTCGTCGGAGGAATTCGTTCGATCCGACGGGAACTTGCGATCGCAGTGGTCCGTGGTGTCGTCGTGATTTGTGGGCTTGGAAGCAGGCTGGAAACAGGAGGCACAAGGACCGGAAAAAACGGCCTGTTCTGAATATCTAGGCCGTGTGAAGGTTCTGTTAGGCAAGGCCCAAATTTAGCAGCTCTACGGTAGATGAGGAAACAGAATGGTCCACGGTCTGCATGCGGCTCAAGCTACTCCTAGAACAGAACGAATAATAGTCACGGGTCGCAGGCGTACCGGATCAACAGGTTGACGTAGTCTTGGGCAGGGGCGCAGGGCACGTCCCTCTCCGAGAACTCGTCGAATTGGAGCACGCAGGTGCCGATGGGATTGCAGCAGGAGCAGCTGCCAGCTGGTCCAGGAACCCGTGGCACTACTCGTCGGTGCTCGCGATGGTGTCGAAACGGAATGACGGACGCAGACTGGTGACTCGTCCATCATCCGGCTCGTCGGTGATGGAGGAGCAGAGCACCGAGCCAGCCCGCCACGCGGCCACTGCGGCTTCCGTGTCGCCGCGCCGCGGGCGTTGATCCACTCAAACCTCAGCCGAAGTCGCCGCTTTTTACCTTTCCAAACGCGGCCCTGTTTAACGACTTCGCCCAACGGTGAATCCCCTCCCGCCCACGACGCCGACGGGCCCGTGTCCGTGTAGTACGTCTCATCTGACCCCGGTGAGCGCTGCGCTGCCGTCGCGACGCCACGCCACGCCACCACCACCAACCCGGCCCGCTGATCCCGAGGCGTCAACGACTAACCTGTCCGCGGACAGAAACGGAGGTACGGCCACGACCCGGTCGCCGCCCGCGCGGCGTTTAAATAGAGTCGAGCTCAGTGCCCGCCCACCACTCCTCTGCCAAGCACAACGCGAACCGCAACCAGCTCAACAACAACGATTCCGAGTTTCCGACAGACACGAGCGCACGCTCCGAGGGAAGGGAAGAGGCGAGAATGCCGGCGGGGAGAGGGACGGCGGCGGCGCGCGTGCACCCGCGGTACGTGCCGGAGAGGGGCCAGGTGCTCAGGGACGTGCTGCGGGCGGTGTTCGGCTGCTTCCGCCCGGCCGAGACCCGGCCGCTGCCGACGCGGTGAGGCGACCAAGGCCGGTGCTTTTTTTGATCCGTCGTGCAACCATCGGCCACCGCGCAGTGGAGGGCGTTCGGCAAGCGGGACATGGTGCCGGGCGGGCGCCAGCGACAGAGGACCTGAAGAAGGCACGACGCCGTGACGGCTTTTTCGGTCCACTGGAATCGATGTAGCTTTAGCATACCAATGTATATTAGATTGGTTAACTGCAGCATTTGTCATCGAGATTTTCATCTTTGTTGTTGCGTGAGTAGCAGTTTTTGTGGTGCGATATCCGACTCTGTATAAATCAGGATAATTAGTTCGCCCCAGAGTAACATTTTTGTGATTAACTGTGTAATATGAACAAAGTGCTGTTCGAACTGCAATTTCGCTGCGTGTTCTGAGACTGTTATTCTATCGCAATCGCATCTCTGTTACTAACTTGTTGAATGAATGAACATGACAGAGAGACACGGTCGATTTTTTTTTCTGTAAATTGTTTAGGAATAAAAGGACCATGTGCAGGAGAAAACAAATGAAGCGAGAAGTCAGAAGTCAAAGTCAGCTTTTAGGCCTGACTTTCTGGACTTATTTTCGAGCACTTGTGTCGCCGTATTGCAGGGTGGTTGATCGATAGGATCTGCAGCCAGGACCTGAAATGCAGACTTTCACTCCCTCCGTTCTTTAATGGTTGTTGTTGTTGATTTTTAATTTTAATTTTAATTATTTATTTTATTTAAAAAATAAATTTAAATAAAATTATAATATGTAATTAAAATAATTTTAATAATAAAATAAATTATAATAAATATATGATACTCATCAAACTTTTTTGATAAAACAAATAATTCAAATTGAAGTTAGCAGTTAACAGTGACACAGAGAGGTGATTGATCGATCGGATTTGAGAAGCATGGTTCCATCTGAAACCCGGCAGTTCTTTTTTGTCCAGGCTGAGTGACAGCTGATCGGCCCACTCGCTAAAGTTTGGAAAAGGTCGAAGATGCTAAAGGCTAAAAAGGGGAGAAAGAAACTCTCCCAACTACGTATACGGCACTGAAATGGTAAGTTGGTGGAATGGTGATCGGACCTGCAGTCGTCATGGCTGCAATGGGGCATAATCCGATTGCAAATTTGTCAGCGTTCAGCTCTGATTGCACGGTTCGTTCTGCACGCGGCCGACAATTTTTCTCCAGGGTATTGACTCAAGTCCACAAGCAAGCTGGAACTGCATCCAGAAGAAGAACAAAGAACACTACCTGATCTGACCTAATATTCCATCTCTACTTACTTATTCCTATTTCCTTATTGTTTTCCTGATGATGGTCATTGTATTCATAAATCCTGTCCTCACACTATCCTACAATTGTTATCTGACCTCACACTAGCATACACTTCAATCTTTCCTTCCATACAAAATAATCTGGTCTCTGCATAGTGATTTGACCTACACAAAAAAAAAAAGAAACAATTTGAGATTATAAAGCATAATTGCTCCGATGAACAGTGCAGAACGTAAGGAGACATCTACACATACATCGCAGAAAGCAGCAGCAGGAACAACAAGAACAAATAGTGTGAGGCGAGCGGAGCTTAGGTCCGGCCGTTGGCGCATGAGGCTGTAGGCGAGGGGCGCAGGGCCTTTGGGCGGCGAACCGGAGTCGAGCAGGGCTCACAGTTGGCTGGCGACGCACAGATCCTATGCTGGCGGGAGCAGGGTTGGAGGTGCGCAGAGCGTGAGGACGTGCAGCCGGAGGTGCGCATGGCACAGGTAGGCTGAGCCTCATTGGCGGGCAGAATGGCAATGGGTCGGGGGCAGTTGAGCGTGGGAGCCGGAGTCGCACGACGGAGGATGAGTTCGTCCCTCAATTTTTCACGGATGAGCTTGTCCCAAACATTCATGGAATATTCGTTGGTCGACGTTGACACCATGCTGTGACTCCCAAGCAAACACCACACAAATAGGGATTATCTCTATCCCATCTTTTTCATCCACCCTACCGAACACACTTTAGATCAACATTTTGATCCATATAATATGACATGATAAATTACAGTCAAATAAAATTTTCTCTTCGTTGCAACAAGGATGGCAATGTGCCTGGTTTGGATCGGATAGAGTGAAATCCGTTCGCAACGAGCAAGGTTACAAGTGAACTTTAGGCCCGTGCCTGCACCCGGCGAGTTTCAGGACCCCATCGGGTCTGATGTGTCACATGTAAGATGACAACACGATCTAAGAACAAGTGTAGCCAGTATAGCAAGTAGGCTTCAAGGTTTAAATATTATAGTTTGGTACAATAAGCTCCTACTAACTGTTAAGTACAATCCTCGAAGAACGAAGCACTTACAGGTTTCAGAACACATGCAGGGAAGATAACCGGAAATGATTTGAAGCTGAGACTGATTTGTAGGCCTACCTAAAGTCCATCTCCTAGGTCCGCAACTGAACATGGCTTAACACTGCGAGAGAACACGTGTGTTTTACTAGTATATTAAGATTCACAAAGAGGAAAACAATAAACTTATAGCGACAGAATGTTTAAATTCATCGACAGGTACTCCTATTTACTCCCCATGCTTAACAAGTGAACAATGCACTAAAATATAAAAATATAGAGTACTAATATGAGTAATCGGGAGAAAAATCGAACAGGAAAAGTACCTTTGGCACATTGTGGAACCACGGTTGCCGTCGCCGGCAAGCCACGATTCATCCGTGATTCGCGACAGGATCTATAGCGGCTTTCCGACCATTCAGTTGTCCAATAGAGGCCCGCAATTCCCACAAACACGGTGGCGCCGAGGAGAGCAGAACGCGCGGCGGCGAGTGCGCCCTTGCGAATACAGAATACGCCCGAGGTGGCGGCAGCTGCCGCGATGATGTTCCAATGGTCCTCTCTCCCGCGAACGAGGTACATGGCGCTCTCGAAGTTGCAGAATAAGGCACCGTAAGCGGCGCCACTGCCGGCCATGCTAGGCGCGTTCATACGCACGGCGCTGGAGGCGCCCGCAAGGCGGCTACCATTGGGCGAGTTGAGGAGGCTCTTCACGAAGTGGAAGACGGAGCCGCCCGTCAGGCCAATAAAGAAGGTGTCACCTGTGTAGTCGACGAGGCGATGGTGGTACTCCGGAATCTCATCGTACAGCGGCCTCTCGTCAGACATCACCGGTCGGGCCACGCCGGCGGCGGCGGCTGCTAGTTATTTTTCCTTCTTGTTTGGGGGTGAGGGTGACGATGGTTGTGCAGCTGTGAAAAAGCTAAAAATTATTTGATTTAAAGTAACTGTGAAGTTGTAAAACTTTAAGATAGTTTATACGTAAATTGATAATATATATATAATTGTAATACATATAATATTATATATATTACAAATATAATATAATACATATTATAATTATATAATTATAATATAATTATAGTTATATTACATAATTGTAATTATATATTATATAATTGTAATTATAGTATATATATAATTATATATAAACATAATTATATATAAGTATAATTATAATTATATTACATAATTATAATTATAGTAATATATAATTATATATAATTATAATTATATTATATAATCACAATTATGTAATATAATTTATAATTATATAATTAAAATATATATAAACCGATGCCAAATTGACTTGCTTTTGCTTTTATACTAAGAGAAAGCTGATTTCTCAAAAGAATTTTTACAAAAAATCATCTTTTTGATTGGGGTTTTTGACTTTTACAAAAACTTAAAAAACCTAAAATCACCCAACCATAAACACCCTTATACTAGTAATAAAAAAAATCTCAGCCGCTGGATCTTGGGTCTTCGGCTTAAGCCCGTGCCGCCCGCTGCTCCCCGCACCCCACGGGTCTTCGGAATCTCCCGCAGGGGGCATTGATCATTGTCTTTTTTCTCCCACTTATAAAATTTTGGATACTTTTTTTTTCAAAGGAAAAGAGAGCTTCTCTATTCATTTGAAACGGAATTACATTCTTGAGCCAACATTTGCTCTATGCACAATGGAGCTAGAAACCTCCAAACTGCAAAGTGTTTTGTGCGCCTAGCTAGTTGTGCGAGCTCATGTGCTATTACACTGTTCTCCTCACAAAATTAACTTCAAACGACGGTAGTAACCTACTAGTTTCTAAATCTTCTTGGATGATGAAAAATATAGCTGATCTTTGCTGTGGCTGCTTTTTCAACATTGTTGCTACCGTCATGCAGTCCAATTCTAAAATTCCACCCTCCCTACACCATTCTGCAGCTAGGCCTATACCTTCTCTTGCTGCTAGTGCCTCTGTTTCTTCGGCGTCTCGGATGGTAAACAGCGCACGCCAAGAGCTCAACAGGACCTTCCCCTCATTGTCACGAATAATCACTCCTAAACCCGCTTCACCTGTAGCTGGATCAAAAGCCACGTCCACATTGATCTTGATATATCCGTCAGGAGGAGAACTCCAGTTTAGTTTTAGTCTGCTCTGCAACTCCAAGTCCTTGCGCCTTTTCAGTGTATGTCTGACAATTTGTTTCCCCTTTAAATCTGAAACTGCCCCACTATGCTCAATAGTGCAGAGTTCACTCCAATATCATGTCAAGAATGCTACTGAAGCTTGTATGGATAGTTTCCCAGTATTGTGTGTGAGTTCATTCCTCACATGCCATATTCTCCAAAGTAGGAGCTTATTCATTTTTTCTTCTCGGCAGGTTGTACAGTGGTTTTCGCTGATGTGGACGTCCACGTGGCATCTCTAAGCTGATGTGTATGTCAAATGTTGTAAGTCTTTACTGACGTGAACAACTGATATATTCTCACTTTATTCTAAATTAAAAAATAAATACACAACGAGCTAAGAAAATTATGAAATTTTGCAGAGATTCCCTTTTATCAATAGTGGAGATGCCGTAAAATCATTTCTGCCATATAAAAAAAGTGACTTGGTAACGGGTCAAAAAAAATGAAATAGATTTAGGGAGAATAGATTGGATTAGGATCGAACTGCATTTCTATTTATGTTTGTACTAAATTTTAATAAAAATCGAATTAATTTATGAGAGGGGCGTGTGGGCTGAACAATTTTACCACCCCCGGGCCTTGGGCGTGTCTCAACCTGAAACCAACGAGACCGCGTCGTTTCGCTTGTTCGCGTGCGCGCGCACAACAACCGGCTCAACTACCATATCCGCGAGGCTCGGGCTGCTTCCGCGGCTGCAACGTCTCGAGATCGCCGGTAACGAACCGTCGGGCGAGATCCCCGACGACTTGGTGCCCTCCAAGTCGTTCTCCGATCCTTCATCGATCTCTCGCACAACAAGCTGCGGTCGGCGCTGCCGTCGAACATTCTGTCCATTCCGGTACTGCAAACGTTCGCCGCGGCGGACAACGAGCTGACGGGCGGTGTGCCGGATGAGATTGGCGAGTGACCATCCCTGTCCGCGTTCCACCTCTCCAGACACCATCTGTCCGGTGCAATCCCGGCCAGCCTAGCGTCGTGCCAGAGGCTCGTCTCACTGAACCTTCAGAACAACCACTTAACGGAGCAGATCCCTGGCATTGTCGTCGCTATGTTGTCGACATTTTCGGTCCTCGATCTCTCCAACAACTTCCTCTCCGTCGAGATTCCGAGCAACTTCGGTAGCTCGCCTGCCATCGACGGGGCTGTTGAGGACAATCAACCCCGACGAGCTCGCCGGGAAGCCGGGCTTGTGTGGTGGCATCCTACGGCCGGGCGGGTGTAGCTCCATGCGGGCTTCGTCGTCTGAGGCGTCTGGTACCCGGCGGTCACATTGTGGCACGTGTCGCCGCCTTTCTTGGCAAGCAGCTTACCAGAGTTGGTCTGTCAACGGTCGCTGCGGTGACGATGCTGGCCTCGAGGAAGACGGGAGCGGTGCGTGGCCGCGGCGCCTCACGGCGTTCCAGCGGTTCACCGTTCACCAGCGCCGAAGTGCTCGAATGCATTAAGGACAACATCGTGGGGATGGGCAACACGGGGGTGGTCTACTGTACCGCGCCGACATGCCGCGTAACCACGCCGTTGTCGCCGTCAAGAAGCTGTGGCGCGCCACCCTAAGAGCGCCAGGACATGGAGGCCGGAGGCGAGTTCGCCGCCGTGGTGAAGATCCTCGGCCGGCACCGGCTGCGCAATGTCGTGCGCATGCTGGGATACGTGAGCAACAAACCTGGACACGATGGTGCTGTACGAGTACATGGTCAACGGTAGCCTGTGAGAGGCTCTGCACGGAAAAGGGAAGGGCAAGATGCTGGTGGACCGCATGTCGCGTTACAATGTCGCGGCTGAGCCTGGGCTCGCGTACCTGCACCACGACTGCCGGTCACCGGTCATTCACCGCGACGTCAAGTCGAGCAACGTGCTCCCCGACACTAACATGGACGTACGCATGGGAATCGTCGGCTGGATCAGGGAACGGCTGCGCAGCAGCAGCGGGGTGCAGGAGCTGCTCGACAGTCCACGCGAGCGTCGGCGATGACGTGGTGACCATGCTCGGCGAGGCCAGGCCGCGGCGGAAGAGCAGCCGCGCCACGGTGGCCGCCACCGTCGTGGACAAGGACAAGCCGGTGTTCACGACGTCGCCGGACTCCGATTACCTATAAACCATGGGTGACCATAGGTGACTCTGGCATCAGCAGAAATTTCTGCTCTGTACTTAGCACATGTGATCTACAACATTTTTTTTGTTTACGTAGATTATATTCATATTTTTTGTTACCTTCGGAGGGAGAGGGAATTAATGTATACGTTTACAGTTTTATTTTGGATGTAAAGTAATTGGCCCCTTTGAATAACAGAAAAACCAGTCTTAGATTACAGTTTTAATTAGGATGTGTAAAGTAATTGGACCCCTTTGAGTAACATTTGCTATGTAGATTACAATTTATAAGCTACTCTCTACATCCCAAATTATAACTCATTATGAGCTCCTCAAGTTTTTTAAAATTATAAGTCATTTTTACTTCTCGAGACAATTTCTCTTTTTAATACATCTTTATTTTCTCTCTCTTTCTCGTTTCAAAACATTTCACTTTTTTTATTTTTTTTAATTTCTGTGCTTAACTTCAAAAATAAAACTAAAGGGAGAGAGTATTTTGTAATCAAAATTTCTTTTTTAGCAACGGTGTGAATGCATATGGGCTGTAACACGATAGCTCAGCTTTATTTTACGATCGGTCCATTATTAGTTAAGGCCATAAGGCAGCGTCAGGCCTCTACAAGTAGGACCTGATCGGGCCCGCAAAAACTTTCAGCCTCGTGACTAGAGCCCATTGGCCCCAGTCTGATCGTGCCTTTGCAAAAATCAAAGGTGCCTCTCCAAAAAGAATCAGATGCGCAACGGTGCTTTGCTTGTCTGCAGCCAAAAAAGAAGAAAAAAAAACTGATAAGAATTTTGTTAAAATTTACTGAAGGATATGGAATAGAGAAACGGGGTGACTCCAACATCATAACACCACACTTCCCCAGCTAATTCTGGTTCAACGGACTCGGAGTACATATCGAGCACAAGAGTTTTCTGCGCGGATGCATGGACAGGAAAAGAAAAATTCTACAGTACTATGCAGTATAATAATGGTCCTTAGGCCAACAGCTGATCCTATGCTTTGAGGTGACATCATCGCTTTGCCTCCCTGGGCCTAAATTCGACTCCCAAAGACCGGACTTTTTGATGCCAACTTCACCAGCAATATCGTACATGAGATACATGATTTTCACACGAATTTCATCTATGAACAATAAACTTGACGAACAATCGGTAAGATATCGAGCCTTCACCCTGTAACCAGAATGTAAACATCTGTCTTCAAAATTCTATCAACAACTATCATCATTCCGGGAAAATTATAAACCTCTGAATTTTTAATTTTTGGTATCGAATTGTGGCTCTGGTGGAAGCATTCCACAAAATAAGTCCAACTCCCAGACAATTTTCCTTGTTCCGGCATTACACTAAAAGTAAAAAAAAAAAGGCTAACTAAAATTGGGAGAGAATTCTATCATCATAGCGAGGACGTGTCAGTAATGGAATGCCAGAGCTATTCCATATCTTGAACGCGAGCCATGCTCACACTTTGTCTCCATTTCCCCTGAAATAGTAGTGTGTGACTTGGGCCTCCACTCATACTGACAGAGAAATCCAATGTTCCCCGTGTCGCTGAACCGGGTTTTCAGATTTGTTGTTGAGCCTAGAGCAAATGAGCCTCCAATTGTAAACTGACTTTCACAGCTTCTAACCTTATGTATTACTTCGGCTGCTACCCTAGCCCTGCAGTCTGTAGCATCAGTGAGAATATAGGAGGTCTTGATTATGTCACTATTGTCAGTCCTGCGAAATATAATGATGAAATATTTTTTAGGTGCATCAATAAAAAATAGGTTGCTAATAATGTATAAATTTAACCACTAAACTAGCTAGCAAAATATAATGAACTTACAAGATCGCAGCACATGAGAGCTCTTTCCTCTTATACTGCACCCCAAAATTGCACTTTTTAATTGAATGATCAAAGGTAGGATCCATCACAATCTCTGCACCAACTGTAATGCCATTTCTAAGACAGATCCGTGCCTTTTTGGATAGATATTGTAGAATTCACAGCAAGTTGGCCACTGGTTAGTTGTAGAGCGACCTGTCAGATTGAAAGTGCCAGTAAACACTACTCCCTCCGTCTCCAAAATAAGCGACATTTTTTACTTTTTAAAGCTGATATTTAACCATTCATTTTATTCAAAAAAATTTCGAAAATATAAAAATAAACAAGTCTAGATTTAAATTACTTCTAATAATGAATGAGTTCTCTATAAAATAAATAATTTTTTAAATTTTTTTTGAATAAAACGAATGATAAACCTAAAAAAACACTTATTTTGAAACGGATGGAGTAGAACATTGTCAAATCACACTAAAAGCTGGAGGATAAAGAACACATTATGAAGAAATATATTCACTGCTGATTGTAAATATGATGATTTCCCTACAGCAATACATACTGACCGAAAATTGTAAGTACTAAAAACGGTGTTCAGTGCTGACATTTCAGAGGAAGGAAATGACCAAAGCAAAAGTGGTACATCACCAGAAATAATATAGCAACTTGCATCTTGCCTAAAGCTGATTACCGCTATGTAGATTAAAAGCTACTCCTGTATGGTAGCCGCAAAAATTTAGTAGAATTGTAAATTAAAGCTACTACCTATGGTAACCGCAAAAATTTATAGCACTGTACGCTTTCTGCATACAATCACCAGTACATTTATCCCTATCGTATGGGGTAAGTAAAAATTACTTGGCCTGAACTTGTAAGGACATCCCATTTTAAGATATATCAGATGTTTACTCTAGCTTAGTTAAAACTTAAAAGATATATCCTACTACATGCAAAAATTAGTAGCGTTGTATGACATATGCATTCCCTGTATTACAACCACATTATTCCTACCACAGTGATACTTCCTGATGCCAAGGTTTGGTAATGGTTTCATGCAACATGTAATCATAGCGGAGCCAAAATTAACAGTTTAATTCCACAAAACAAAGACAATAGTGTCATGTTAGGTTATACAAACGAAACTAAAAGTATGCAAGACGTACATTGCAGTTCTCACCAGCTGTCATATCAACAGAACTATTTCCAACTCTGTATCTTGTTAACATCTGACTGATTAAGTCCTCCCTGGACTTCACACAGGTGGCCTGGACAGTCTATGACAGAAACTGGTTATGAGCAAAAATGAATTCAATCTTTGGAAGAAGTAAACTTGAAGGTCTTACCAGACCAGAGCTGTGGTTTGATGTAAATGAGGTTTTGTGGTTGAAATCATAGTCTTTCCGTAGAAGCAAGCTCTACAAAACCGCACAAGCAGATATTTGTTATTAAATGCTACAAACATATAAGGTTTATTAGCAGATAAAACTAAGCAAAGATAGAATATGACAGAAAAATTGATGGGCAAGTCTCTGAAGTTACCAGCCGCTTCTTTGCCAATCTTATTGAAAGGCACTGGTTTTATCTCAGTCTCGTCCTCAATCAGACTTATGTTATTTAAGAGGTACATTCATTTTTTTAATTAATTTTGATCGTCAATTTTTAAAAATTGATACTAAATTTATTATATTGATATCTTTAACTATTCCTATCTTAACCGTCAGATCTGATCGAACGTATGTGATTAACTTCAAACACTGTAATAACATCTCTTGACTTATACAATATACAATAGGATTCAGGATTCATGTAGGGGCTTTGAAGGAAGACCTATACCTTGCGACTCTCCTTTTTGTTTTCTGAGGAAAATATCCACAGCCTTCTCGATTTCTTCTTTCACATCCACGACATCATCGGGACGGTCTGGCAATACATCCTGAATGTACCGTTTCACCAATGCATAACTGTACATGCGAAGTTTAATTTTATTATAACGAAATAGAAATGAATGACACGATAATCTTTACTCTTAAAAAGAGCGAGTGTGCGGTGGGCGGGCGGACGTCGTTCGCGTCTCGCCCCGCACCAGCGCGTTTTTGCGCCGACAGGTGGGCCTATCCGAGCCGCGCCCCTCGGACACG
>BCLH01001671.1:36566-62066 GCA_001602315.1 Zoysia pacifica | reverse complement strand
CTCGCGCCGCCCTCGCCCGCCGCCGCCGCGCTGCGCTGCGCTCGCGCGCCATGCCGCTGCCACAAATCTGGCGCTGATTTCCTCCCCCTACGGCTTCTTCCTCTCCACCTGCTATCCGCCGCCCCGCACCCGCGGCTCGTCTTGTGCCACCCCCGCCCACCGCGACAGATCTGCCGCTGCCGCTACCTCCTTCCCCCTTGGCTTCTTCCTCTCCGCCTGCTATCCACCGCTGCGGCTTGCGCTGCTGGTCGTGGCCGTCTCTCACGACGTGGACCTCCGAAGTCCGACTCCGCTCTCAACCTGGTACATTCGCGCGCACTCCGGCTTTACTTTGTTCTGCTGCCCTCTTCCTTGAAATTTCTAAGCAACTCGGGTAGGATCCGCCTCGCAGAAGGAGAATGGGTGCATCAGACGTGAGACGTGCTTCAGTCCATTGTGTAAGCCTGTCGATCACTGCGGCTCCTCAATCAGGTCCGTCTCCCTCCGATTCTCTTTTTCTGATTTTCTGTGAGATGGGTACGAATGAGATGAGTAGTTCGTGATTTGGGTTTGGTTTTTGATCAAGTACAGAGGAAACCGCCGCTCCAGGTGGCCTACATCGACATCAAGGACTCTATCGATGGGTGATGAGCTAGAATTTTGCATTCTCAAATCATACTTAAAGCATCCTTGGCTTGCCACCGAATTTGATGGCTGGCCGGATAGGAGAGTTAGGGTGATATTTTTTCGGAATTTTGTGTTGCCAATTACTAATCCTGAAATGTCCAGGGGCATATTTGAGGCATCGCACTTTCAGATATCTATGTCGGTAAGATGGGTATCCCCTTAGGTGACGTGCTGTCACTGAAGCATGGGGCTGGGTCTGCATGTTAGCGATTGAACAGCACAGTAACGCGTATCAGAGGATCCACGTCCGTTTGTAAGTGTCTCAGTCCTCTTTATCTATTTTCTTTAATTTTCATTTGTGGCAATTCAAATTTCCTATTGATTTTCAATTATTGGAAATGGTATATGTTATTTGGATGTTCTTGTATGTAAGCTTGGTTGTGTTTAAGGACAGCTTCTACAACCAAAGAATTCATATTTCTCTACTAAACCCATAATTTTTTTTAGTTGTATGGGACAAGGTGATCACCCATAATCTGATCATATGGGAAAAAAGTGCTGAGGAGCGTGCTATCAATGTGGCGATGATGCTATGTGCACTGGTCCTCATTTGATCTAATTTCTGATGGCGAAGTGGAGCTCAAAATGCTTGAAATTTCTAGAAATCACTCATGTCTTCATATTTTATTCTCATTAAGGTCCATGCTTGTATGTTTATACCTGTATGTAGTTCTTTTCTTATTAACTGCTTTTCATTTGCACTCAAGCTGCTCAGTTGCTCACCATTCTTTTTTTCATGCTGTGCATTTCATCTGGTTTACAGGCACTTTTATACATTTTGTACTTTGCAGTTATAAATTATGTCTGTTTGCTTGTTAACATTTTTCAATCTCTAATCTTTTTTGTTTTGATCTCTTCTTTTTTGCAGGAAAAACAAACTTACCAAAGTTTCCATGAGTGATGGAGGCTTTCGTTCAACGAGAGGTATACTGCAGCATCATCCTCCTTTGCAGTTGCAGCATATATTCAGATATTTAATTTTAATCTCAGCATATACTGATACTATGTAGTGAATTTGCTAACAAATGGAGTTCCTCATTATCTTTTGAAACTACTGTAGAGTGTACTTCTATGCCCTAACCCATGCTCCTTGACACTGTAGTTGTATGTGTTCAGTCCAGGATTAATCTAATGTCAAAAGGCGGTGTTTGCTAGCTTTATTTGAATTGTAATTGTATCTGTTCAGGGTTAATCTTGAGTTAATATTATTTTCTTTTACACCTTGACATTACCACAGGAATATTTTTATCAAATTCCATAAAATGGGCATCACCAATTGTAAATCATAGTGGACTTTGTTCCTTCTGCACTTGCTGCATATTATTTGGCGATTTGCCACATCCACCATTACAATGATAGTAAAACTGATATATGGGGTACCATCTTCAGAATGTTTATTGCATTCATAATTCTTTCGCATACTGCCTCAACTGGATGGTGACACTTATTATCAGCCGATGATCAGCCATCTACGGCATGATTTTTCCATTTATAATTCATTAGCATACTTCTTGTAGTGCATATATTCTTTATAACTGGACACCTCAACCACTAACACAGTGAACAAGCTCACACTAGATAACCTGCACAAATACCTGCGCCACAGGATTCTATTTTTACTTGAAACATTTTTTTGTGAAACAAAAATCAGAGAAATAAATAAATTGACCTCAGAAGAAAATCAGCATCACTAGACGATTTAGATCTACTCATATTCTCTTGCACTTGTTATTCAAATACGGTTGTATTATTTTGTTATCCCGTAGCACTAGCACGGGCATTGGACTAATAAATAAAAGAGTAAATTTCATAAAGCCCTAGATCTTTGTTTCACAAAATTTTATATATTGTAGTTTGTGTCACTTAACCACGGGTTTTACAGTCATATTGTTTCACAAAACTCTATATGTATCAAGAAATAGTTATAAATATGAGCTGTAAATTTTAACGTCATGTGTGCATGACGTATAGATTTTGATTAATTTAAATAAATAAAATTCTTAAGTGAGATGCAAGCATATAATCTTTCAATATAAAAGCTAACATTCACATTGTTTTATCAAACGTGGGGTTTTGTAAAATATTATAACCATAAAATTTATAGTTAAGTGATACAGATAAAAATATATAAGATGTGATTTATTGAAACAATGCCCATAAAATTTGAGGTTTTATGAAATTTACTCTAAATAAAATAAATAAGTTTGAAGTAAACGAACAAATCATCGTTCAACCATCAGAACTATCAGCGGTCCGATCACATTAGTTCAGCACGCACGCATGCATTTGCGTGCGGTGCGCAGCGCGCTGGCTTCGTATGGCGGCTCCTTAGACCCGTCA
Source organism: Zoysia pacifica (assembly GCA_001602315.1). Classification (NCBI taxonomy): domain Eukaryota; kingdom Viridiplantae; phylum Streptophyta; class Magnoliopsida; order Poales; family Poaceae; genus Zoysia; species Zoysia pacifica. Next base: position 59,060 of record BCLH01001671.1, on the reverse strand, counting down.
CGGCGGCGCGGCGCAACCCACACTCCGCGGCGCGCTGGCTCGCCGAGAACTCGACTGCGAACAAGCCGGCGCGACCGCCGGGCTCGCCGAGAATTCGACTGCTGAAATGCCCTGGTCCTCCATCGCGTACACAGCTAACCCTTGATCATTCCCCTTGAGAATTTACTCCTCAGGGCGGCCGCCATAATTATGCAGTTCGTCAGATCCATTGCGCGGTGACGGTGACGGTGACAGTGTGGGGGTGGGGAGAGCCGCCGCCGGGGAGGACGCCGAGGTGAAACATGACGCTCGATCGGAATGCAAGTTATCCAACAGTCGGTACAGCAAGGCCCTCTCTTATAGTCATAGGCCAAGGGGAATGACGCTCCTGTCCCTCACCTATTCGCCAGCCCCCAGCCGTGATCCTCCCGCGGAGCGAGTGGCAGAGCGCGCCACCGCCAATTTCCGATCGCGCGGCCAAATCTATGTAATCGGTCCAATATGGCCTAATCCGTCTTTGAGTCCAACCCAATATTGTCTAATCCGTCTGAACCCAGAGCAATCTAGAAATCCAGCTCGTTTCCCTCTGCAACACAACGCCCGGGCACAGAGTGGTGTTTGGATTCATGGAAATGAAAATGAAGGGGGGGAAAGGGATTAGGAAATGAGAAAAAAATTCAAACGTTTCATTTTTTTCCATTTCTTTAAATCTAACCATTCATTCATTTTCTAATCTAAAATTCATTCCTCATTTCCCATTTACCAAACACCAACTAAAAGGTCCAGAGTTAAGCATGTTGCCGTCAAGGATGAGCTTACCACGAGAGCTGGGTTTCAACAAACTATGAAAACCAGACGAAAATTACCATAAATTTTAAAATAAAAATTTAGACAAAATTTGATCAACATGCTACAGTAAGCCACTCATTTCATCGGTTTATTGATAGATTTTTGAATTTCCATTATTTTTTGTGATTTCCAAAATTTTCATTTAAAAAAAATGAAATCGAGCCAATTTCATCTCGGTTACCGCAAAAACCTGACCGGTTTAGAATGGTCTCATGAATCTTGGCTCTTGGTCGTGAGGTCAAAGCGGATCCAATTTTGCTTACCTTAAAAAAAAAAGGTTGTCTGCGCATGGTGCCAAAAAAACATGGTGGGGAACACCACATCAAAGGTGTGACCGCATATTAACCAGCACTGTACCCGGGTTTTGCAAGGTCACAAAAAGTCGTAGAGTTTAATAAATGTGGGACCCCGTATATAGCAGATAATTTCTCCGTTTCAAAATATAACTATTTTTAAGTTTAGTTAAAATCAAACTTTTATTACTTTGACCACTAATAATTTATAATGAATAATATTGTATCATATAAAAAATATATATTTTTATTCATCATGAAATAAATTTTCATAAAAACTATATTTTTACATTAAAAATTATATAATTTTTTAGATATTATTAGTAAAAATTAATAGAGTTTGACTTTATTCAAACTTAGAAATGCTTATATTTTAAAACAGAGTTAGTATTGCACTGTATATTATGGAGCAACGAGATCCTGTAAATTAACCTTCCACTTGATTACAACTTAAAAGCAAGAGCTTTCAACTACACACGAAAGGCTTAGTTGAAATTATGCACAAAAAAACGTATTATATCCTCATAAGGTAATTTGGACTTTTGTGAACTAATGCTTTAGTTATTCACTGCAACAAATTCATGCAGGAGATGACGTCACAAACCTCGATTCGACAGCTTATTCTCTCGCCCATAAAATTTTTTATGTTCCTTCAAAATACATAAAATATAATTACAACATAAATACAATTGAAATAAATTTGTAAATATACAGATACATATAAAGTATACAAATTCGTAAAGATTAACTATTCCATTGACCGAAGGTCCAACAAGGAAATTTTTCAGTTGCTGCCCCTAAATACCTAAGTATTTCGCTCCTTGCCCCTCAGTACGAGGGACTTCTATTTAGAGTCCCTAATTACTCCTATGTTTTTTGCTCCAAAACATGAAATTGGTCTAATTTAGTTATATTTTCACTTGTTATATATATTTCCTTTAATTTGTAATGAGGATGAAGGTGTGAGCGTCGATCTGCTTCGTTCCGTTTGCCTTGCTAGTAGCACAATGCCAGGCGTGTTCTTGATCATCTATCCGTACATGGCATCTTCGGAGGAATTCGTTCGATCCGACGGGAACTTGAGATCGCAGTGGTCCTTGGCGTCGTCATGATTTGTAGGCTTGGAAGCAGGCTGGAAAGAGGAAGTAGAATGTTGAGGACCGGAAGAAACGGCCTGTTCTGAAACTAGGCCGTGTGAAGGTCCTGTCAGTCAAGGCTCAAATTAAGCGGCCTGTTCTGAATCTAGGCCGTGGTCCATGTCTGCGTGCGGCTCTTTTTTTTTTTCTGAAAGCCGTACGGCTCAAAACGAACTGTGGTAACGATTGTCGTACTTGCACACGGGCACCGCACAGCGCCGCGTACCGGATCAACAGGTTGACGTAGTCTTGAGCACGGGCGCAGGGCACATCCCTCTCCGAGAACTCGTCGAATCGGAGCACGCAGGTATCGAAGGGAGTGCAGCAGGAGCAGCTGCCAGCTGGTCCAGGAACCCGTGCCCGCACTACTCGTCGGTGCCCGCCTCCTACGTTGGAGAGTCTACCTTGTTCTTTTTGGTTTATGATACAGAGCAAAATAATGTAATTAACATTTAATAAAAAAATGATATTTTTTAAGTTAAGCTTTGACTTTTAGCATGTTTATATTAAAAATAATCCGTGTACCCGTGCTACGCTACGAACAGAGCAACACGATACAATTCACGTTCAATAAAAAAATAACATAATATATTTTTCTTCTGATAAATAAATATAACATAACATAAATTCAATACGATATATATAAGACAAAATAAGTCATTAAATCATACACTTCATCAAAGAATTTAGTTTTGCGTAATACAAAAAAGGTAATCTCGCATATTTTTTGACAGAACTCTTCTTGCTTCATTCAAATTAGATGCTAATAATTGAACTAAAAATTCTCTACGAAGATGGATACACACGCAGTATAATAATAATGTAAGCAATAAATACATAATTAATTTTATATATTATATTTAATAATATAAATAATTAATACTTAATATAAACTCGTAGTTCATCTCTTCCGCTCCAATCCTACATCACAGATAGTACTCAATGTCATTGCTAAAATGTAATAATTTAATAAGATATACATATTTATTACATATAAAATTTACAATAATAATATAAATAACAAAACACATATTTATGTCTTTCATTCCCTCATTTATAACGGTTGTATTCCAATACCAATAATCTTTCATTCTCTATCCATACATATGTTTTATGGCATACAAAAATTTTGGGAATAATGAATAGGCAAGCAGATACGCACGGATGCACTGGATATGAAAGATGAAACAAAGAGATGACAGAAGCAGATAACACTGTCTGAGAAATATGGAAGGCACAGCACAAAATGAGATCAGAATGGTCGTTAGCACTGAGAAAAGTAACACATATAATAAGGGAATAAAAAATTAATCTTAGCTGCAGCTGTGGATGGCCCACTTGTACCATAGAACATACACGACAAAACAATTTCATGACCATCCATATATGAATACACAATCGATGGACAGGAAACAAAACAAATGGGTCCACTCTAGGTGCAAAATGTCAGAATCATCCAAAAAAAGGTAGATCTAAGCAATAAGAGTATTAACAATGAAAGAAATGTCATTATCAAATAGACAAAACTATATATTATGCAAATCTCATCACCAATAAAATAGAAACAAACAAAAAAATGAGAAATATAAGTTACATGACTTCATTCTGACCCCTTAAAATCGTACTGATAAACAATGAGAAACATATCTCAGTGAAACCTGAAGAAATTAATGGTTCTGACATAGTTTCCATTTTTATCCTTCAAGGCTTCAACCAGATTAGCACAAGAGTAAGAGGCACTTCACCACCATAGCACAAGTCCTTGAGAATTTGAGATATCCTGTCCGAGTTAATGAGGGCGCCACAAGAGAGTGATCATGCAACAGACGCTCCAATCAAGTTGTGTGCACATAGAAGCTGCCACGAGAATTTGAATCCTGTCCTTAGCTTTCTTCTTTGCCCCATAAGCACGCGGATATTCTACCTTGTTCCGTGGCCTTTCCGTACCCGCACTTCCACCTGATCATAAGTTTTGACATCATATCAGATATGACCTATTTTGGACATGGTTTTGAAATCATACAAGGAAAGAACAGGGCACACACCTGAGGAGGCAGTGCGTAGTGGTAGAGGATGGCATCTTTTTACTAACCCCAAAGTAATCATCATTTCTTGCAGCCATTCAGCAGAGGATCATTTGGATCAATGTTCTTCGTATTAGAATCGATTTTTCACCTTGTTCGATTACTTTCATCAGTCTGTTCATCAGACACATCATCAGCCCAATGCTTGCTATCATGTTCCTGTCCACATGGGCACGCAAGAAAAACACCAGCACCTACCGACGAGGAAACAGATTAGGGACTGATGGACCAAACTGAAAAATAGAACATAATACCATTTTACTATTTTTACTAAAATGGTGGTCAGTGTTCACCAGTTTCTCGGGGTACAATGTTTTCTACAGCTTTCTTCCTGGAACGATATTCATGCTGATACCTGCTCTTTTCCTTCCTTAGTTGTTCATCAGCCCTTTTTTTTTATCCTCCTCGCCACTCTTTGATTGAGGTACTGCCACAAATTGACAGTAGCATGCTGCGAATTGTTGAATTAAAAATAGTAAATCATTAAATATCGAACCATACCTCCGTATATGCTATTGGATATATCTCCAAGTGTAGTGTGGCCTCGAGAGATTGCATCCATGTGGTGCCGTCAATTATCACCCTTGTAGCGACGCTGTTAAGATATCGGCTAGCTATATATCATATTCAAATGTTAGTGCATTGATCTAGATTCATCATGCCATAAAAATATGAACGAAGATAATACAACAATTGATTAATCACCAGCAGAATAATAAACCATAAAAATCAAATGAACAAATCCGCAGATAAATTTGCTTGGAATGAACAAATCCACAGGCAGTAGATACAAACCAGATAGAAAAATTGCTTGAAATGATAGAAATACACATGCTAATATACTAATACTATGATTATAATGCACACGGATATTGAAACAACACACCGTTCCCTAGAAGAAGAGCGGACATGTGCCTTCTAAGGATTGCCAGGCAGCGGCCTTCCGGGGAGGCGCGAGGAGGCGAGAAGTGGCGACCCCCGTCCCACACGACGCTCCCTCGTCCACGGTAGCCACCCCTACACTTCCGCCCCTGCCCCTGCAGCGTCGCCCCTCACCCTGCCTCGTGCACTGCCGCTCACCACACACACTGACACATGGCAACTGCCGCCGCCTCGGCAGCCTCCCCCCGCCCTTGCCTTGCCACCCCCCGCCTCCTACGCCGCCGCCCGCCCTCGCCTCCTACGTCGTCCCTCGCCCTGCCCGCCGCCCTGCCTCGTGCACCGTTGTCCCCATCCCGCTGCCTCAAATTCCACCGTGCCCTCGATCTGTCTGCTGCAGACCTTGATGGCCTCGCCGCGTGAGTGCTCGGCCTCACCGCTTGGGAGGAGCAGGCGACTGACCGGAGAGGCGCGAGGCGGCGAGTCTCTGCCGCGTGGCCGGGCTCCACGGCGCGACTGAGGAGAGCTGCGCGAGTGACGGCTAGCCAGGGAGGAGAGCCCTGCTAGGTGACGGCCTGCCGGGGAGGAGAGCCCCGGAGGGAGAGGCGCTGAAGGTGACGCGGCGTGAGGGAGGAGGCGGAGATTCCCTTTTCTGGCTCGAAGGTTGGAGATCGGCCGCGAGCGATGCGAATGAGCGTGACACGACACTGGAGATAGAGCGTGACACGAAATTAGAGATAGAAAAGGTCGTATTAAAATAGATAAGATATACGATGTTTACAAATATATATTAAGAGAGAAATAGAAAAATAAGTTATGTTAAATTTAAACTAAATTATTTTGTAGTTTATATCAAATTTCAAATATGTTTAATTCACATATTTCTAAATATTTTTCAAACAAGAATTTTTTCGATACAATTTTTAGAATGTTTTAAATTTCAATTTTTTTATTTTAATTCAAATTTAAACTAACTTATTTTTGCTTCTTTTGATAAGAAATTTCAAATATATTTAGTTTCATATCTTTCTATGTATTTTTGAACAAGAATGGTTTCGATTACATTGTTTTTGAAACAAATCAAATTTCATTTTTTAGCTTGAATTCAAATTCAAATTTCAAATTAAATTTAAATTATTTTTATTTCTTTTAATACCAAATGTCAAATATGTTTAATTCATGTCTTTTCAACTATTTCTCAAACAATAATTATTTTCACATATATTTTTTAAATTATTTTAAATTTAAAATTTAAAATATGTACTTTGGAACAGGATTACGTAGTCAACTTGGGTGGAGGGCACAAAACAGGGGCACTGTCGATGACCCTTGACCGTGCGTCCATCCACACAAAATCCGCTTATGACTGGTGACTGACTGACTGCTCCAACATCCAGCTCGTCGATGATTGGCCGCGCCGCGGGCGTTGATCCACTCAAACCTCACAGCCGAGGTCGCTGCTGTTTACCTTTCCAAACGCGGCCATGTTTAACGACTTCGCCCAACGGTGAATTCCCTCCCGCCCGCGACGGGCCCGTGTCCGTGCAGTAGTACGTCTCACCTGGCCCCCGCCACCACCAACCCGGTCCGCCGATCCCGAGGCGTCAACGACCCGGTCGCCGCCCGCGCCGCGTTTAAATGGAGTCGAGCTCAGTGCCCGCCCACCATTCCTCTGCCAAGCACAACGCGAACCTCAACCAGTTCAGCAACAACGGTTCCGAGTTTCCGACAGGCACACACGCTAGCTCACGCGCACGCTCCGAGGGGAGGAAGAGGCGAGAATGCCGGCGGGGAGAGGGACGGCGGCGGCGCGCGTGCACCCGCGGTACGTGCCGGAGAGGGGCCAGGTGCTCAGGGACGTGCTGCGGGCGGTGTTCGGCTGCTTCCGCCCGGCAGAGACCCGGCCGCTGCCGACGCGGTGAGGCGACCTACGCCGGCCAACGCGCAGTGGAGGGCGTTCGGCAAGCGGGGCATGGTTGGTACCGGGTGCCAGCGACGGAGGACCTGAAACTGAAGTCACGACGCCATGACGGATTTTTCGGTCCACTGGAATCGATGTAGCTTTACGATTCCAATGTAGATTGGTTAACTGCGGCATTTGTCATCCAGTTTTTCATCTTTGTTGTTGCGCGAGTAGCAGCTTTTGTGGTTCGATATCCGACTCTGTATAAATCAGGATAATTAGTTCGCCCAGAGTAACCTTTTTTGTGCTCAACTGTGTGCTATGAACAAAGTGCTGTTCTTACATTCATGAATTGCAATTTCGCTGCGTGTCCTGAGACTGTTATTCTATCGCAATCGCATCTATGGTAACCAGAGTGTATGATTTCGTTTGAACCGCTAAAATCGGTCGAGACTGGTTTGATAAAAACCGCGAAAACCATTTTAAATCAAAAATTTAAAATTTAAATAAATTGCTACAGTAAACCTTTGTTTCACTTTGGCAAGCGGTTTCAATGGTTAGCCGACCAATTTTTTCGGTTTTTACAGTTTCAGATTTTAAAATTTGAAACACACCGGTTTTAACGGTAAACCGAGCTGTTTTAACGGTTTTCGGTATTTCAAAATTTTTCAAAATTTTAAATTTTTAAAAAAATTTAAAACAAAAATCGATCGTCCAGTGAAACAGAACCGCAGCGATAAGTTTAAAAATCACGAAAATCGAGCGATTTACCTTTTCACGATTGTTTAGGAATAAAAGGACTATCTGCAGGAGAAAACAAATGAATCGAGAAGTCAGAAGTCAAAGTCAACTTTTAGACCTGACCTTTTGGACTTATTTTCGAGCACTTGTGTCGCCGTATTGCAGAGGTGGTTGATCGATCGAATCTGCGGCCGGTACGTGAAATCCAGACTGCTCCTATGTTTTTCAGCAATCCTTGGACATAGGACATAGAGTATTACGGTAGCTGGCGTCGGATCGGTTTGAGAAGCACGGTTCCATCTGAACCCGGCAGTTCCTTTCTGTCGAGACTGAGTGACAGCTGATCGGCACCCCACTCGCTAAAGTTTGGAAAAGGTCGAAGATGCTAAAGGCTAAAAACAGGAGAAAGAAACTCTCCCTGCTACTGTATACGGCACTGCAATGGTTGGTTGATGGAATGGTGATCGGATCTGGAGTCGTCACAGCTGCAATGGGGCATAATCCGATTGGAAAATTTGTCAGCGTTCAGCGTCTGATTGCACGGTTTCTTCTCGCGCTCGACATTTTTTCTCCAGGGCATTGACTCAAGTCCACATTTCCTCAGCGCCAGCTGGACCTGCATCCAGAAGAAGAACAAAGAACACTACCCCCAACTGCTCGCTCTAACTAGCCTTTTGCCCGAACACAACCATCCCCCTCCGTCGCGGTACCCCCGTCCACGGCGAGCCAGTTTCAGTTTGGCACCCAATCAGTCGCAATCGACATGCTCTTCGAAGTCGTAGTGACGCAAATCACCAAATGCCACTACTACCCTGTAACGATGCAAAGGCGACGTGACGCGAATGGCAGAATTCTTCGTTGCACTTTTTTGCTCACGTCTGCAGGTTGAAGAAAGCGACGGAACCAAGCAAAAGACGCTGTCGTACTAGTGGACGGCAGCCCGAACAGGAAGCAGAGATATCGGTAGCTCACTGTGTATCGCAGGTGTGGGGGCCTGCTTATGGGATGAAAGGATTCATTTGGTATTTTTTAAGCACTAGAGATTTCCTTTATGTATCATATTCCACTACAAAAATAGCAGGGTGATGCGAAGCGTACATCATTGACAGATGCATTCACCACAAGAAGTCTACGTCAGTTCACCGTAATATTCTAACTAAACTTTAACTTTCTTGAGCTTTTTTGGGAAAAGCTCACGACCCTCGATATGAACCTCATGGTGCATCTTCTGCCATATTACACCAAACTGGCTATGAAATCTAGCCTGGAACCACACTTTGATCTCTGAAAAAAGAAAATTTGGATCGGCATTCCAGGCATCTCTCAGTGCTGCCCGACTGTCGATTAACTTAGGACATTTCTGCGTCTTGTAATGGAGTAACTTACGGCATTTCTGCATCTTGTCAAGAAGATCTCCAACTCTCGTTTGACTGGAAGGTCCCGACCCAAGGAGAACAGATGGTGACAATGCCAACGCATCCTGAACGCCCCTTAGACATGGCAAGACATCCCCTTTAAGCAAAGCGTATGCAAATATCTTGAGCCGACTGTTGGCATCTTTAATAGGTATGCTATGCAAGGGAAGTTCCCAATTATGTCGAGAAAAGACCGGTCTAACATAGCAGTATACTTGGTCATGGAGGCAGTCATAATAGGGTTTGGGGTCATCCAATGGTGCAGAGAAGGTGCAGAGAGAACTGGCATATTTCAGAAGCCATCCTGGCTTTATTGCAGTTACACCATGCATGTACGACCTCTTTGTATTTAGTAGCTCTGAGTAAACCACAAGTTCTGGAGCAATTTGAGCAACAGACGATGATCGGTGGAGATATATTGTATCATTCAGCGCACAAGATTGATAATGAACAGCTCGAACCTTTCGGTCTTCTTCTGATAACCTGTAATAGGTGTGATTCTTCCTTGCAACCCTATCAGCCCACCCAGCACAGATTCCTTGCCCTAAAAGTTCCTCTTCATTCATTTGCAATATTCTTTTACCGGACTCTTTCCTCCAAGCCTGTTCAACAGCCTCAGAGTCTCCATGATTCCAAGCAAATTCCTCACAAAATTTGCTTTGGTGAAATATTAATCGGAGAAGCTGCTTTCTCAATTTTGACATCTCTTCCATAGTTTTAAGATGCAGTGAATTGATCCTGCAGAATTCAACCGGGTTTTCTGAGGACTCGAATAACTGTAGGGCACGGGCAATGGTCAAAGCATCACTGCTAGGATTAGAAAATTTTCTCTGTGCCTCTTTGACCATGGCCTTGATCTTTTTCTGTCTCTTCCTTTCTTCTAGACCATTATCTTGTAGACTGATGTTATTTTCTTTCGATTCACCATTAGCATCACATTCATCCAATTGCTTGAGAAAAGGGTTAGTAAAACTCAAAGCAGAGGCAGCAGCGACAGCATATCCCAATACGAGATTAGATCTAGCAAACCCTGACTGGCTCTTCAAAATCTTAATCACTGTCAGAAGCAGACGAGAATGTCGTGGGCTCATGGGGTATTGTGCCATAGCCTTTCCCATTGATGTAAGGCTACCCTGGCTATCAAGTGCTTCTAATGTTCTTAAGCAATGCTCAGCTTCAATCAAACTTTCCTTGTTAGGAGGCGTAGGGAAAGGAAAGTTCGCAACCTGAAATGTATCATATTGCATGTTAGCAACCAAAAAGGAAGTACATCAGAAAAGATGAGGTGAGTAAGTTTTAAACTCTTTACCTTATCAATAGCCATAAACTTTAGCATAAGCACAATGCCTTCGACTGGTGTTTTCGTTATCTCAGGTTCAGCAAATTCAGGAAATAAATCATCTTTACCATATGCTGCAGCTGAGTAGAGACGGTAACAGTGACCAGGTCCTGTTCTTCCAGCTCTCCCAGCACGCTGGGATGCTGATGCCTTGCTTATCCACTGGATTTCATAGCTTGACATCCCAGTAGCAGTATCATAATTCTTAACCTTTTCTTTCCCAGTGTCAACCACATACTTTATGCCAGGAATTGTTAGTGATGTTTCTGCAACATTTGTTGCCACCACAACTAATCTTTCTCCCTCAGGGATATCCTTAAACACTTGAAGCTGCTGTGAAGCTGGTAACATTGCATAAAGTGGCAGGACACGGAGTCTACCATGCGAAACAGGCTTCAGTTCTGTCCTTGGAGTGAAACAACTCTCTGAAGGAACAGACTTTTCTTTATGTACAGGATCACCTGATTTTTCAACACTTCCAGGCAATCCTGATGGTCCTGATAGAGCTCCAAACGACACCTTCAGCATAGCTGAGCTTCCAATATCTTTCAAAAATGCTAACACTGGACCATCCTCCTCAGTTGTTTCAAATGTGACAGGATCTTCATTGTCAGAATCAGTATCCATCTCGCTCGCATTTTCATTGTCAGAAGAATTGAAATTTGGTTCAGCATTCATATCATCTTTAACATATGATGAAAACATCTCATCTTGCTGCTCAGATTTATTTCTATCAATATCATATGCTTCAAAAATTTCCTTCTCATCCGCTTCTGGGCATTGACCATTATTATCACAATCAATTTTTTCAGGCTTCTTAACTGGTTGCTTCTTGGATACTCTTCGTAATTTCTGGCATAAGGAGTCCACTTCGCGTTGTCCAGTAACAAATACAAGGATTCCACCCGGTGGAAGCCTCTTGTGGATTGATAAGACCTTTTTATAAGCTTGCCCTAGATAATCATCATGTGTCCTCTTTGAGAAGTGAATTGTTACAGGAAATTGCCGAACAGGTACGTTGACAGCTGGTGGGATCACATCAAACAATCTTCTATTTGAAATGAAGTCCTTCAACTGCAGAGTAGCACTCATGAGCACCACTTTCAATGGACTAAATATTTCCTTTTGTTCAATGTTCAACCCTGAACGTATTTTTTCCTGCTGGCCTGCATGCAAAGTCTGCCATGTGCATGAATGTTAGCAATGCATTCTTTTCCTTTCATATAAATGAACTGAAAGTGAAGTCTTAGGTTTCAACCTTGCGAAGCTTTATAATCCTAGACAACATCCCGATAAGTATATCAGTGTTCAAACTCCTTTCATGTGCCTCATCCAAGATAATCACTGAATAGTCCTTCAATAGAAAGTCACTCTGCAGGAGAACAGGAAATCATCATGCCATGATGAACAAGGACTTCTAATATGCCTTGCAAAAATTCAATTAAAAAGGACAAAATTGTCCCATCTACATTTCATACATTAGCCAATCATTATAACTTGTCTTACTAAAATGTATAAAATCTGCAACATGGAAAACAACTGACTCAGTGATCACACAACAGTAGAACACCTCACTGAGCAGCCACAAAAAAAAAAACTAAACAGCATTACGGCACCTTACTAAATTTTTATGTAGATCAGTAGACATGGCAAATTTTGCATCAAACACAATGACACGGCCATCACATTATCAGCTTTATTTCCTATAATCAACTATCCTTTTTAGCATAGGTTGTCAAGAACAAGAAGAACTCAGGTGAAGAAATTATGCTTATAAATAATAAAATTTGTAAAAGCAACAAAAATATTAGGACATATATGTGACCTGGACTTCTCGCAGCAAAATGCCATCTGTCATGAACTTGATTTTGCATTCATTTCCTATCATTTTGTCATGTCTGACTTGAAAACCAACTTCTCTTCCCAGCTTTAGCCCTAACTCATATGACACCCTCCTAGCTGTGGCAAGAACAGCAACACGGCGTGGTTGTGTGATACCAATCTTCCCTTTTCTATCAGCTCGGTCACTCGTGCCAAAGCCAGCTTCATATAGGAACTGGAGAACACAGAAGGAATACAGAATTATGACAAATCTAGCAATTTTTAAATACCAGAAGCAAGAAACACCAAAATTCTTAGCCTGCACATGTTAAAGAGCTAGCATATGTCGTACACATACTCACCTGCGGAACCTGAGTAGTTTTACCACATCCTGTTTCTCCACACAGAATTATTATAGAATTTTCAAAAATAGCTTCCATGATTTCTTGTTCCATCATTATAATCGGGAGATCTCTCCTTGCTTCCTCAACCTCAGGTGGCCTTGACACAGGCACAACTATGGGAGGATTTATGCACTCCTGTACAGGAGTTATCCCTTGTTCTATTTTTTTATCCTATCAGAACAAAAGAACCATTACGATCTATTAGTTAATTGTTCAAAAAAAAATGGTTTCAATCATAGCACTAAATGAATAGGTTAAGTTAGCGTGTTCTAAACATCCATAATATTACAACCATGTGAAAAAATGAGCTAATAATATTTTCATGTAGACTAATCACCTGCAAATCCAGTTCTTCTCCGGAACAGCGTGGAGTAAATGACTGAATCTTCTGAGTTGCCATCACAAGAGCATCATCACAAGGCTCTTCAGTATTTACCTCTGGCATACTTATCACAGCATCCCTCACAGGATGACACTCCACATCTATTACTGAATCTTTCATGTTACTCATATAACATATGCCATGATCCTCACATTTTGCAGGTTCAAGAACTTTGACTGGGCAAACTTGTTCTGTGACAACATTATTTTCAGGAACTTTCTGGTTGCCACTTCTCTTGAATAGCGAGAGTTCTTCAGGAACATCTAAACCAGCCTTGGAAAATTGCACAGCACGCCTTCGCTTTTCTTTCAATGTCTCAGCCTGTGTTGTATAGAACTCTTTGAGCAAATGAACTTGCACTCTGAAAAAACAACTAACCTTGGATTGCTACATTCAGATCTACATACTTGACCAATAGTTCCTGAAGCATGCAGCAGTGAGTATGCATCATCCGGGATCTTGTGCTTCCTATAATATCAGATCAATGTTTTACACGACTATAAAGAGGCATCACAGTAAATAAACATATACCATTATGTAAAGAATGGATTAAGGGTAGCATACTGCAAAATCTCGAAGCTTTCAGCTTGCAATAGTTTCTTTCTCTTTTCCTCCTGGAGCAACAATAACCAGCATAGCAGAAATCAATTAAACGTACGCAAAACAAAAAAAAATGGTAATTAGCAAGACGTAGCAAACACACCTCCAGCTTCTGCAGTTTTTTTAGCTTAGTCTTGCTCATCTTTGGTTCCTCCTTGTTCTTTCCTTTCTTTGCATCCTAGCAATTCAGACGATTCAGAGTTTATACATGCACATCCTTACATGGATTACAATTTTGAAGAACCCAGAATTGGGCCCCAATTTGATTGAAAATTACCTTGCCTTTCCCTTTCTCTTTGTTCTTCCTCTTGCAGGGCAAAATCAAAGCGTTGCTGTCTTCCATGCTTGAGCAGTTGAGCTGCAAAGGCTGCAGTATCAAACAAAGTTCACGCACACTGGGAATACCCCAACACAGGTGTACTATATTAAACTCACCTTGTTGCTGCGGCCAGCGAAGTCTGTTCTTCGGAGTGGCAGAAGCGTGCCCTGTCGTAATTTCTCGCTAGGCGTCGCAGGGAAGGAAGGCGGTGCCCGGCTTGGGAAGCGGTCGGGCAATGCGCCGCACGCAGACCAGTTCAATTCGCCGCGATGAGGTGCTTAATGGCGGCGGCGAGTTTATCGACTCACCTCCCTCGAAAAATTTTCCTTGCAGAAGGGATGCAAACCTCCGCGGTGCAAACCCGCTCTCGTTTTACGCCACCTGTCCACCACTGCCGATCTAAGCAGCCCCCCCCCCCCCCCCCCCCAAGGAAACGCGATCCGGAGGGCGTGAGCACGGCGTCCGGGCGAGCGGAGCCGAAGGCCAGGAAGGAAGAGCCAAGAGGGTGCGCGCGGGATGGGGAAGAAGAGCCGTATCCGGCGGAGCCTGAAGCGGAGGCGGTGCCGGCGCCGGCGCCGGCGCGAAGCTGCGGAGACGGGAGAGCAGCGGGGAGCCAGTGGCGCGCCGGAGGTGGGGAAGGGGGCTGTTATATGCTGGCTGGAACCGTGGTCGCGTTTAGATCGGCAGGGGTGGACGGCGGATGTGGAGAGACGGACGGTTGAGATGAATCACGGGCAAGCAGGGTTTATTGGGCGGGCTTAGTGTCCGGAATCGAACGGCCCATGACCATCGCCTCGCACGCCCCCAAGCTCAACTCGCAAGGCCCACGTACGTCCCCGTTCCACCTCTTCCGAATCCGGACACGGTCGTCGAAAAGTCGAAACGACCAGCGCCTCCCCTCCGCTTCCTCCACTTCCATCTCCCCGCAATCTCCGACGACTCCAGATCCCCGCCTCCTCGCAAGGCTCGGCTCGGCCATGGCGGCCGGCTCCGGAGCCTCCCTCCTCGCCGCCTTCATATGCGTATCCCTCGCCATATTTTCTCCCCGCGCCGCCGGTGAGTTGGCGCTTCAATTCACTAAACGCCTTCTCGCGTTGTTTATGTGGAAACTATTGACTCGAATCGGGGCGATCGCTTGCTTCGTTTGAATCGTCCTGTCTTCGAGCCAAGTTCTCTTGGGTGGATTCAGTGGGGCTTTGGTGCCAGTAGGTCTCAGTGTGACCTTGTGGTGAATTTGATGGTAGAGTACTAGACCTAGTTAGCTCTTTATTCCTCCTGTGCTGTTGATTTGGGCTTTGAGTTATGCAGATGGAGCTTTGGTATGCTCCCTTCTGCTTTGCTCTTCGCATTCTAGCAACTGTCACCGATGCAAACTAGAGTGCCCACTGGCTGTAGGACCATTACAGTTTATGTTGTGACAATGAATAAAAGTTGCTTAAACGAGCAATTAATTTTAAATCCTGTAGGGTTAAGTTATGTTTGCTTTCTTTTTTTCTCACATCTCACTTATCTGTCCTAATGTGATATACCTGGGAGATTCATTCTTATGTAGAGTAGCATGTTATGACTCCTTGTATGTCTCTTGCATTTTGTATGCTTATTGTGCTGAAACTAGAGATTGATGTCCGTCATCCCTTTTCTAGGCGATGCTTCCTCATTCGAGTCAGTTCCTGACCTTGTGAAGGCAATGTACTTAAACATTGAAAGCTTCCCTTGTGTCCGGCTGCTGAATCTTTCTGGTGAAATCGGCTGCTCAAGTGAGTCTGCGCTAGCCAGTTTACTCGTTGATGTATGCTTAAATTCCGATGCCAAACATCTTATGTCATCATTAAAAGCTGACCTTGGAATCTCTTTTACGCTGTTAGATCCTGGAAGTGAAAAAATCATTGCCCCAATTATCAGATTTAGAAACAACAGCAGCCACTTGGTTCAACCATCCACTGTTCTTCTTCCCTTAGATCAGATGCCAGATTTCTTTCTGAGGTACAAGTGATCACAATCATAATTCTTTTTTTCCTGTTTAAGTTTATCTGTGCCTGTGAATCAATACAAGTGATCACAATCATAATTCTTTTTTTTCCCTGCTTAAGTTTGTCTGTGCCTGTGAATCATGAATGCTAGAAGTTTCTGTGTCCGTTTTCTTATTGTGCAGACGAAGACAATTGTGCTGGTTCATATAGTATTTATTACTTTCTTTTACATTATATCACTTCAAGGTGTTGAGGGGTGATATCATTCTTTTGTTGCATCTTAATTCTATTACCCAGGGTATCTAATGATCCAGAGCTTCATCATAAGGTGGCTGGTGTTCTGGTTGAGTCAAATGGTGCAAAAAACACCTTAACAGGTGAGTAGTTGTATGTTCTATTTCCTCTTTGTACTTGTTATTTGCTCATTTTGCTTCATATCTAAAAGAAAGTACTGTTATGATTGTGTAGAGTTTTCACCGGATAGGAAATTTCCTCAAGATGCTTTTGCACCATATTCCAATCTCAGCCACAACTGGAATCCTGCTGTAAGTTATGGGGTTGTTTAGAGTGGAACCACTCTATCAAGAGTAAATTTCTGCTTCCCTGAATTGCAAAAGCTCATTCATGCTTTAATATACCTTGGTTACTGTACTATATTTTAGGGATCAGGTATTATGTGGAACAGATATGACTTTCCTGTATTCCTGCTCTCAGAGGACAGTACATTGACTCTGCAAAAGGTAGTCTTCCTGTTGCTTTGCTGTATAATTTATTCTGTATAAAATTTATTTTGGTCAAATTCTATTCACATTCTGTGAGCTTGAAATTCAAAATCTATGTGCTTATATATTGATATGATTTTTATGATAACTTTCAATTCAAGGTTGCAGAAAGGAATGAGAAGACCACCAATGGACATCAATCAAATGTTGCAGAATTTGACCTTGTTATGCAGGTTTGGATATTTTCATTTTGTGAAATGTTCGCTCTGTCTTCCATTAACATATTTTAGTTATCCAGAGAAAGTGTGTCGATCAATTAGAAATTTATTTTTTATTTAGTTGAAATGAACTTTCAGACTACTAAAGCACAAACACATGATTCAGCGTCTTGCCTCAAAGAACGGACATGCCTGCCCTTAGGAGGACACAGGTGAGAGCTGTTTCTTGCCAGGCATATTGCAATTATTGGTCTTTTGTATGCAAATCCATGTATCTTTTGCTACCCATGGCGTGTTTAGTCTTGAATATTGTATTTTGTATTTAGTTTTTACATGTTTTCTTACCCATGTATTTGAAGGGCAGTCTGTGGACTTCATTACCACCAATCAAAAATGCATCTGCAGAACATCAGAAACCAATAATATTGGCTATTGCATCTCAAGACGCTGCATCCTTTTTTCGGGACCACAGTCTTGGTGCTGATTCGCCCATATCTGTAAGTCGCTACTGATTTTTTTTATTCCTGAACCATATCATACTTGTTTGCATCAAAAGTAATTAATCTATTACACAGGGATTGATTGCCTTGCTCACTGCTGTGGATGCTCTTTCTCAACTTGAGAATCTAAAAAATCTTAAGAAGCAGGTATGGTGTAACCATTAGATTTTTGTACTAGCTGTTTCCATGTTATTATCACGCTGGATATTCTTTCTGCTTATACGTAGAGCAAATTTTAGCAGATCATGTCCACATATTCATGTTTCATTTATTGTACTCATTATAAAGCTTCTAGCTTCTGGTACCTTAGCATATTCATGGAGTGGAAGATTTATAGGGTTTTTGATTTGAGGAATTGTTCCACATGCTGGATGGGATGGCCCTTATGGGACAATCCCACAATTTTTTGTGGGTACCACAGTCCCTCTTGTTTAAACTAATCATGTACTGGTGATGATTCACACATTCTATTCCGCAAGCTAAACATCCTGTTAATGTAGTTCGTTGTATCACTATTTCTTTCTTATTATTTTGCGATTTGTCTCTACCAACATCCTCTTCTTCCTGACATTTTCTCATGTCATACAGCTTGTGTTCGCTGTTTTCAATGGTGAAGCCTGGGGTTATCTTGGTAGCCGGAAATTCTTACAGGAATTAGATGAAGGGGCTGATTCTGTCAGTGGAATCAGCAGTTCAATGATTGACCAGGTAAGTGGTTCATGTATTGATGGTGGCAACGGCAGCATGAAACTGTTCATCATCATTCTCAAAGACATGAATGCTTTGTTACCACCGTTTTGTCCTCTGGTTTTGTGTTATGATCAAAACATTAGAGTTTGTGTGCCACGGGTTATAATGAATGCCCGTTTGTGAAATTTATTTACTCTGTTAACATTGTTCCCTAGCTCTTGTGTAATTATATATGCATTTTATTTGGACATGATTCAGGTATTGGAGATTGGATCTGTTGGCAAGGGCATAATTGACGGACATCCGTCATTTTGTGCACATGCTGCAGGGGTAAGGGTTTATAAAGTTGCAGCTCATTGTTATATGTTAAACAACCATACTATTTTCTTGATACAATGATGTTGTAACTGGCCAACATAGGTGTGGAGATTGTGTTTCATTCTGTTCACATTACACAGATTGTAATGTAAATTCCTAGTGTTGTATTGATTGTTGGTCCACATACTATAAAAACTATTTAATAAACCAATATAGTTTAATCTATATTATCATTGAAATTACTCAAACTGCACTTTAGTAGCAAATGAGAATTTATAGCTTATAGGACGTCCATACATTAAATTTAGTCTGCATCCTTTTAACTGTTTTATTTTCTTGTATAAAAATCATTTAGCAAAGTACAAACATGTTTCTTAAGATGTTAATACGGAGATACTTATTGTTATTTGTTGAGTATATAAAGTCTTAGAGCACACTTAGTACATGAATAATATCTATTCATATATTTGTGATTAAACAATTTGATTTTCAATATTAAATAATATTTATTTGACCCTATTCCTTCCTATTAAAATCTATCCTCTGCTTGCACAGAACTCATCAGTTTCAAAGAAAATACTAAATGCACTGCAAAGTGCCAGCGACTCACTTGGTTCTGACAACGTTAAAGTAAAACACGCAGCTTCATCAAATCCTGGTGTTCCACCATCCTCATTAATGTCATTCATGAGAAAGGTACACCTTTTGTTTACCAAACATCTATGATTTGCTGCCTTTTTTTTTCTGTTGCAGATCATGGCTCGAGGTATCATTTTTTTACTTTCATTCTCTTCACTCATAAAAATATGTCTAGTATGTTTTACTTGAAGACTGTTATGTCTTGATCTGTTTGTTATTGACTAATCAACACAGAACTCGTCAACTTCTGGAGTTGTGTTGGAGGACTTTGATTCCCACTTTTCCAATAAATTCTATCATAGCTCTTTGGATAGCCCTGGTGAGCTGACAGTGCATAAATGTGACAATAATCTGTTCAAAATCCATTGTTAAACTTTTGATGTTTCTTTTTCTGCAGCAAACATCAATTCTTCATCTATAGCAGCGGCGGCTGCTTTGGTTGCCAGGTCCCTGTACATTCTTGCTACTGCTGATTCACCTGTCGATCTCATGGCACTGAACAGTATAAGAGTGAATGTTTCCTTGGTCGAAGAGATTGCTGGATGCCTACTTACTTGTGATCCAGGTCTTTCTTGTGGCCTGGTGAAAAGGTTCATTTCTCCAAGTAGTTCGTGCCCAAGCCGCTATGTTGGTGTTTATCTGGATGATCCTTCTGGCACACAGTTCCCTTCATATGCAGATGATACCTCTCGGTTTGTATGGAACTTCCTGGCAGACAGAACATCTGATTCAGTAGGCAATAGAAGCTTGTGTACTGGAAAGTGTAACGATGAAAGTGAGGTGTGCATAGGGGCCGAGGTTGAGGGTGGAGGTAGATGTGTTGTATCTACAACCAGGTACCTTCTTTTATGGTTACTGTTTCTGCAGCTATTAGTCTTTGTATATGATGTCGACCAGTCCAACTGAAGAAATGATTCATGGAATCAAGTAGCATTCTAATTTAGGAGTACTTCATTTGTGATAGTTGGCCAGATTATGATCATTATCACCCTCCCTTGGATATTTACTGATTGTTGTTACTCATCAATTCCCAGGTATGTCCCTGCATATTCAACACGGGTGAAGTATGAGGGCAATGTGTGGCATGTTCTTCCAGCGAACTCGTCAGATCCAATGAGTGGCGCAGATCCTGTATGGACTGAAAGCTTCTGGAACACTATTGGCCTTAGGGTGTATGCAGTGCAATCGGCAGCTTATGATTGGATTATTCTTCTTGCCGGGATAAGCATCACTGCGGCGTCGTATCTTGCGGTGATCATTGGCAGAACATACATCTCAAAGGTTATAAAGCGCGACTGAGGCATCATTATTCACTTGCTTCACTGACTCCTGGAACTTGGCAACTAAGATCCCACGACTTCTACGCACTGTTTTCGCGTTCGGGACCTTCGACCTTGACTAGGGGGCTAATTTAGTTATGGAAATTGCGTTGTAACCAATATCTAGGACTTGTCACTTGTGGATGTAGTAGACCTCATGCGTATTTTTGTAGCCTCGGGTATTATGCATGTTTCCAGCTAAGGAGCCCATTTTCTTAGGCGGTTTGTAATTTTTAGTTGTATACTGATGCCGCTGACACTTCATTGGCACATAGACCCATATATAGTCAGACGCCTCTAGGAAGATGCTTCCAGGAAGACTTTTTTTTATATATATAGTATGCGTATAAAGATCAGTAGGTAAATGTCCGTGCACGGAACATCATCCAGTTTGGATCGCGTAAGCATGTTCTTCACGGCTCTATGGATTTGCTCACTTCAATTATAATACTGCTACTGGAGGCTTCACGGATCATGCGTTGGTTTTCCAACCCAGATCTCTCAGAGGCTATCCAAGCTGTCCCGATCCTATCTTATCCTCCACCACCGTCACCGGCGACCTGATTCAGCACGTGCCACTTCTGAACCCTGCCGTGCATGCTATTGCTCGTGTATCGGGGGATACAGAGATTAACAAAAAAAAAAAAAAAGGCTTGTTCGAGACCTTACGCACGAAAATGAACTGCACGATTTGCACGTCCTGTTAGGGAAGAGATGGTACAAGCGATGGATAATCCTGCTTGGAACACAGATGCTGCCATGAACAACCGACAGATCGGAGATTCCGCTGGCAGCGGCGGGTGGGTTGTTTGTTCGCAGCGGCGACAAAGAGGCCAACCATCATCACACGGTGGGCGGTTCGTGCGCACAAGTCACAGTAATTGATCTAATCACGACTGCCGCTTTCCGGAGATGATAACCACCGAATCTTTTTGTTGAACTTCAAATACTCACTCTATTTTAAAGACTAATTTAAAATGAAACCATCTAACAACAATCTAAAAATAAAAGAAGTACAGTACTTTTTCTTTGCGGCAGTCATACGGTTAACATCATTTCTCCTTAACACGGCAACAAAGTTTCTTACTTGTCGAATCATATCACCTTTTGTGATTGGTGACTCTGACTATAGAGTCACGTAGTCCAAGTCCATACCCTTAAATTAAACCTTTTAAAAAGTCACATGTAAATTCATACTCTTGATAGTAAAAAAATTTTAAAAAAAACTTAAATTTCACGTCAAGGACTGAAGTTGAGTGATAAACTCTCTTCAGTTATAAAATCTTGATGTGGGTCAATTTTACACTAACTGATGTTAACAATTTAAAATCATATGGAGTTGCTGAGACACCCAACCGAGCTAAATCAATTGTAGCCAGGACTCGATGGAATAATAAAGGTCCACAAGTTGATTGTTAACAGATGTCAAATAGAGACTAGTAGAGATCAGTGTTCCAGCCCGCAGATAATTTCCAGATTTAATTAAGGTAAGAGGCCGTTTAGGTCTTTTCATTTTAGAGAAATTGAAATCTATATAATAAGTCGGCCATTTATGTTAGAATTTGACATTTCATAATTTTTTCAAGCTTACAAATAAACATTTCTCAAATTTATAGGGTGAAAAATATTATAGTTCTATTTTTTAACTCACTCTTTAACTCACTCCTCTACGATAGAAATACAATATACAAATATATGCTTTGTATATCTAACAATAAATATACAAATATATTCTATATACAGCTATATTAATTTAATTAATTTATATTTAAATTGTAATTATTAAAATAAATTTAATTTCGAAGATCTAAACAGACCCTAAGTGACGTGGCTCCCAACAAAAGTTCCTTTGTGAAACACTATAAAAAAGGGCGAGCCTTTCGGCTCTCTCCCTCATCTGTGATCCTCCCCGGATTCTTATCGAGGAAAGGAACCCGACCCCGCAGAAAACCATGGAGTCGATGACGCTTCGCG
>BCLH01001671.1:23981-36561 GCA_001602315.1 Zoysia pacifica | reverse complement strand
GCCTCGCCGCTGCCGCGCCGGCTCCCGGGGCGCCGCCGCTCGACGTCCGTCCGCGCCTCCTCGGGCGCCGCGGGGGAGCCGGACCTGTCGGTGTGCGTGAACGGGCTCAAGATGCCCAACCCGTTCGTGATCGGGTCGGGGCCCCCGGGCACCAACTACACCGTCATGAAGCGCGCCTTCGACGAGGGCTGGGGCGGCGTCATCGCCAAGACGGTGAGCCACTCCCTCTCTCTGACCTCATTTCCTGGCCGCCGCTCTGATCGCTCTTTTGCGTCGCAAAGCTGGCGTCCATTTCCGCGTCGAAATTAGTTCGCCGTGACGGTGCGTGACGGCAGGATTTATGAACTGTGGTTGAATAGTTTCTATGCTGGATCACTTCGATCGCGTAACGGATTATTGACGTTACCTTTCGGCCGTACAATTTCGATTTGGGCTGGAACATGCAGCCTGGGTGAATTCCGAGGATGCTGATGACTGCTGAACTAGCGTCGGCTCTTCTGTTGATGTTAAATAGGTGGCGATTGTGGGGTATGCATATGTTTGAGGGAAAACTGGTACTTGTAACCGTGGATGTGTCCAGCACTTAGGCCCTGTTTCCCCATTAGATTATATAATCTAGATTATAATCTCAATATTTTATAATCTGGATTATAATTTAGAGATTATAATTTGTGTTTGTTTGTTTGGTAACTTAGCTTATTTTTCCAACTTGGTAGGGGTATTGGGTCTTTTGATGATAAGTAGGTGCCGGTTGTGGGGTATGCATATGTTTGATGGAAAACTGGTACTTGTAACCGTGGATGTGTCCAGCACTTAGTTACATTAGTTTGGGGACAGACATTGTGCCGGTTCCCAAGTGAGAATCGACGGCAATTTGGGTAGTTCAGAAACGGATATTTTTTGTCTCTGATTTGTTCCTTAATATTGGGGCTAAATGTTGGCAATTTGACATGCCTTTTAGGTGTCCTTGGAAGCTGAAAAAGTTATCAACGTAACTCCACGTTATGCGAAGCTTCGGGCCGAATCAAATGGGTCTGCCATGGGGAAAATCATTGGATGGCAGAATATTGAACTCATCAGTGATCGACCTCTCGATACCATGCTTAATGAGTTCAAGCAATTAAAGAAAGAGTACCCTGACAGGATACTCATTGGTTCAATTATGGAGGAGTACAACAAAGCTGCATGGCATGAGCTTATTGAACGTGTTGAAGAGTCTGGAGTGGTAAGTTTTTTTTATGTTTATTTTGGTATATACTTGATCCATATGGAATGCAACTGATATGTGTTTGCTGTTAGGATGCACTTGAGATTAATTTCTCATGTCCTCACGGCATGCCAGAGAGAAAAATGGGTGCTGCAGTGGGTCAAGACTGTGATTTGTTAGAAGAGGTTTGTGGTTGGATAAATGAGAAGGCAACTGTGCCTGTTTGGGCAAAGATGACTCCTAACATTACAGATATTACACAGGTTAGTTGACCACAGACTTCATTTGAACATATACTAACACCGTTATTTCATATTATTTGAAGATTTTAGTTCCTTTTCATTTTAGAACTCATCTCCCCCCTCCTTAATGCTGTGTAGCCTGCAAGAATAGCTCTAAAGTCAGGATGTGAAGGAATATCTGCTATTAACACAATTATGAGTGTGATGGGAATAAATCTCAAAACATTGCGACCGGAACCTTGCGTAGAGGGGTTAGATTCAACTCCCTGAGTTAATTTTTGATCATTTCGTTTTCTGTTACTAATACAAAACACCATTGTGCTCCACAGGTACTCTACACCTGGGGGATATTCTGCGAGGGCTGTGCATCCTATAGCACTTGCTAAAGTCATGCAGATAGCAAGGATGATGAAAGAAGAATTTGCTAATGGGCAATCTCTCTCTGCCATTGGTGGTGTTGAGACTGGCAATGATGCGGCTGAGTTTATTCTTCTTGGTGCAGATACAGTACAGGTGAATTCTAGCTGTGATAACTAATCTAGGGCAATATATCAAGGCCTTTCACTACTGACATCCATTTGTAATTATAACACAGAGTTACTTTATAAACTTTTTCTAGAACGTTGTTTTTCAGTTTTCCCCATGCTTCAAAAATGCATATCCATGACCTGCTATCCATTAAATTCACAGGTGTGTACAGGTGTAATGATGCATGGTTATCCTCTTGTAAAGAAGCTTTGCACAGAGTTGCAGGATTTCATGAGAGAGCACAACTTTTCATCGATTGAAGATTTCCGAGGGTATGTAACACATTCCACTATTCTTATTATTGGTTTTGATATATGTTGAATATCATCTGGCAGAATCACCTTCAATAGTTCAGCTCTCTATGCAAGCTTCTAAGAGTCTTTCAATTCATTGCTAAAGCATAGAAAATGACATTTGCCAGTAAATCATCGGCTTTAGATCACTGGCTCTGTTTAAAAATTTTACTTGCAGCAATTTGATATTATTTTCTTTGCTCATATTAGCCACATGATATCACTAAGTAGGAGTACTAGACATAATTATCAGGGAAGAATGCCCCTTACCAAATAAAGGAAGAAAGAAAAGTGCATTGTGCAAATAGGTTGAAGTTAAATCATTGAATGAGGACTTGGTAACAACCAAGTCATAATTGAATTCTGCTTCTTATAGACAATTGTTCCCTGCTTTGCATATCTGACTCTACATGTGTGAATGATGTGTAATGTGTAATAATGTGTTGTGTACCCTATGATGATTTCCTTGTCACTTTGAGCGCATTTTACTCTTATCACAAGGAAGCTTCTCTGAAGTCTCAGCAGCTCATGATAGATATCTATACCACTTATTGTATTGTAACTGAACTTCTTAAAAAATACTTATTGTATTGCTACTGAACTCCCTTGAAAAAAAATATCGTTACTGAACTACCCATGATTGGACTTTTTTTTTAAAGAACATCACTTTTTAAACGAAATTTGGAACTTCAGATGAACCATGGTTTCCATGTCACAGGGCCTCGCTTCCGTACTTCACAACGCACACAAATCTGGTGCAGCGACAACAGGAGGCGATCAAGCAGAGGAAGGCCATAAGGAAAGGCCTGCAATCTGACAAGGACTGGACAGGTGATGGGTTCGTTAAGGAGACCGAGAGCATGGTGTCCAACTGATGAATCGCTGAACTCTCGTCCTGCCAATCACACGTCAACTTGTGATTAAATCGAGTTCGTGTTTGTAGAATGGTCTACCTTGTTAAATAAAGTACATCAGAATCTCCAAAATGTAATCCTCTCTGTACATGGATCTGAACCTTCAACCATCAGACTAGAACAGATCACAAGTTCGCAAGTCGTTTTCGGTGATTTTCCGACATGCATTCTCATGTGAACATGAATTAGCAGCACTGAGCTAGGGGATATCTGGACTTGACCTGGTAAAGCTTCGAGACCTGAAGTCCAGTTCCGGGTCTCTGGAGTTTTGTACCTGTGTTTGTGAGGAAATGATGTCCTCAACTCAGTTTCTACTTTAGCAAATACGCCTGCTGTTTAGTGCGGCACTGGCACACGTACTGCAAGTGCAAGCGGTAGAGTATCCTCGCAAGTGACCATGGGGCCACAGGACAGCCACGGGTACCGGCGCCTCACCGGCGCAAGGCTTGACGTAGACAAGTGGTGGATTTCATTCTCCCTGAATGCTCCGGCTCCCTGACAATGGTGTTTATTCAACCAGCGCAGCACTGTATAGTTTTCTGATGCTCAAAATAACCAGAATACACGTATTCTTTACCGTTAAACTTTTTGGCTCTCCAACCATTATTTTGTGCTTTGGTTTTTTAGCCCTGTGTAATGCTGTTCGTGTGCCTACCGATACCGAAAGCAGATTATCGATTGGCATCAATTCAGATTGCGTCTATACCAAATACTCCTGCATGATCACATAAAATGATAAAAAAAAAAAAACTCCATTCAGATTCAGCTCGACTTTGAACAAGATGGAGTACAGACCGTGTCCAAAGAACCAACTCCAGCCCAACCAAGCATAGCACAATGATATTCACAACCCGGACAAGAAAAAGCAAACACAACTACATGTGGGAAGAGGGATCTTCCAGCCTATACAACCTGAACGTGCACTGTCTCGACAAAATGAGAGCGTGCCGCAAGGCTAAACCTCACCGAAGGATTACCTTCACTACATTAAAGCAAGCCGTGTCAGATGCAAACACACTCTTCCCCAAACTAAGTATCGCAGGGTCATCTGTGCTATCTCATCCCAAGGAACAGAGCGGGGCAAATATACTGAGAAACAAAGCCTATCAAGAGCTGTCTCATGTTAGATGTATGTTATTGATTCCGTGTCAAACCACCCCGTGGTGTCGTCCTGCAGTAATATCCAGGGTGATTTAGATAGGTGTATATAAAATGAAGATGTAACATTAAGAGCATTACATAATACTACACAAAGCTTCCTAGAACTGGCAACGATGGTCAATCTGATAACAGAAATTAAAAGGTTAATGTTTACTGGCACTAGAATCCCTAGAACTGAAGAAGATGAAATGACATACACAAGCTACATGCGTTAGAACAATCCAGCCAATAGAAGATACAATTCTTGCACAAGCAATAAAATTATATGTACCTTCCAGAAAGTGTCTGAGAAGAACTTCCAGGCCCTTTTGAATTGCCAAGTCTTTTAGCTTTGTTTTCTTGTTCCTTCTCGAGGCGTATTGCAGCAACTTCTTTCTCCATAGCAGCAACCTCTCGCCTCATCTTTTTGGCTTCAACTTCCATTGCTTTGTTTAGCGTATCCACCTTCTTTGCTAACATCTGTGTACGAGAGAAGATAATTAAGTCAACCAAAAGATTACTCATGCTTCCACTATATAGATCTAAAAAATGTGTATGTTAGTGGACCATGCTATAGTAGGTCAAATTCTGAGACAAGTGAAACAGGAATGACAGTAGAAGGGACAATTTTCTATTTGCCATTGAGGGAAATTGTAATCCTGAGTTTGGCATCGGTGTGCCAATGACAGGCAGGGCCCACTTGTGGCTTGACTTTCCAGAACATAAGAAGTACCAGAGCAACATACCTCAATTGCATCATCCTTGTCCTTTAGACTTTGGTCTTTTTCATGGCATGCCTTCCTCAAGGAAACTACCTCCTTTTGCAACATGTCATAGAGTACACCAGAAACCATATCGCTTGAATCACTATTTGTGTTTTCATTGCTTTTTTCTTCTGCATTACCCTTCCAGGTATCAGTTGTTTCACAATCTTTAACAGAGTCTGTAGATCTATTGAGAGAATGAGGCCCAGTTCCAAGAATTTTTCCCTGGTCTAACAACATGGTACCACCGTCAAATGACCTTGAAGTTCCTTTTGCATGCTTCAGAACCATGCTGCTGCTAGTAGAGGTCCTTGAATTGAACGATGGTGACCTCCTCATAAACACACCATTTGGCGATACCTTGGACATATTATCATCACCACCTAGTGATAGACGACGGGACGGTCCATTACTTGTACTCTTTCCTTCCGTGGGAGGACGACCAGAACAACTCGAGGGCCCCCTCAATCCATCTTCTAGAACTTTTAGGCGCAACTGGTACTTTTCCTGGATCCAGAATTCCAGATAATTATTAAACCTCAGGTCAGAGTTCATAAACTCATTTTCAGAGTTAGCATATAGTCACAATGATTATTACCTTTAGTTGGGCTTCAGACCTGGCTGTTCGCTCTGCAATGGCAAGTTTATCACGGAGTTGCTGCATCTCACCCTGCAAAAACATTTTGCATTGCACGATTTTCAATATAGGATCCTAGGATCAAAATGTTCCCCTCTACCATAACCAAAGATAGTATGTATTATAAAACAAAAGGTTTAATATAAGAATATCGTACTTGCAGGAATCTGCGTTCTTCAAGCCATTGTTTAACAGGCATTACTTTGTCATTAGCATCTTTCCAGTCATTTGCAACCACTACGGCAACCCTGTTTGCATTAACTTTTGTTCGAGCAAGTTCACGCTCAAGAACCTTTTTTTCTTCCTGAATGTCATGATTGAAAAATAGCATGGGTTATATGTTGAGTAAAGGATGGATAATGAATTGCAGAAATAAAAAACAGTAGAGGGAAAGTGTGTTACATTCAGTTCTTGAATTTTCCGCTGGGAATCTCTAACAGCATTAGCAGCTGCACCACCAGCAAGAACAGCTTCTTCTAGCTCTCTGACAGTTTGAGTAAGCTTTTCTACTTCAGTAACTTTCTGACGGTGCAACCTGTCCGAGATCTTATTTTCTTCCTACATTCCAGAATGATAGCCGACTAAATAGCTTAATTTGAATGACTCTACTGATTGTCTTCTAAAGCAAAGACCTTATAAAATTTCAATGAGCCACCAGTTACCTGGCAGATTTCAATTTGCTTCATCAACTCTTGATTCTTGTTTTGCATGTCATCGACCATAGCAGCTTTTGCCAATGCAATCTGTACAGTCCTTTCTGCTTCTAGTAGTGCTGCCTCCTTTTGCTTTGTCAAACGATCTAATGCTCTATTGTCATCTTGGAGTTTTGCAATCTGAAAATAACCATATATTTTGTTTGTCAGTTTGTAAAGAATATGATGGACATTGATACCACTCTATAATGGACAGGGTATTACCTCTTGCCTAGCAAGCTTTAGCTCCGCTTCAAGTGGTGCAAGAATGGCTTCAATAGGTGGCATATCATCATCCTTTTGGGCTGCATGTACTCTTCTTAGTGTTGATTCTGCGGCAAACTGAGCAGCCATAGCAGTTTTTTTCTCATCATTTGCTTTCTTGAGTTCTAGGTTCTGCAAAATTTCACTCTGTCAGAAAGCAACCAAAAGATGAAGCAGAATCTACTAAATAGAATAATAGCTACATACTTTGCTATCAAGAAGAGACTCTGTCAACTTGAGTTTCTCATCCACCTTTTCCAATTCAGCGGTGAGCTATCAACAAAATATAACAAATGAAGAATCACATTAACCACAGGAACAAAAAAATCATCAGTAAAAAGTAGGGAACACTTACTTTCTCATTATGGAAATAAGAATTAACTAACTTTGTGAGTACCACAGTCTTTGTTTTAGTATGTGTACAAGGTTATTTAGGCAGATTATAATAGTGACATAAGAATTAAATTAAATATCATTCAAGGGAAATTGAATTATAGCAAGAACAAAAAAGTAACTAATAATTATATAGGACCTGTTCGGATGCTTGTTTATTGGCAGCGGCTGCTGATTTAGCACAGTAAAACAATGAGGAGGAATAGCAGCAGCGGCCCACAGCGGCAGCTATCAAACCAGCTGCCGAACAGGCCCATAATTTCCCACATAATTCAATACAGGCAATTAAAAGTTTTCACTTTATTACTTCAAAACATCTCTAAAGGTGAATAAATATCAATATGAACCATCACTTATCTTTGCCCGTGTGAGAACAACAGGTGACCTAGGCAGACTTTAGACCTATGCTTTGGCGTGGGATAGATGAGGAGATTTTTCAAAGCTCAGGCTCAAATTTGCTCCCATGGGGAGTCAAAACCGAGGAGTGCTACTAGTGCCGACTAACCAACTTAGCTAGAGCCTAGATGCATGTTCGCTTCCTGCTGTTCATCTAAAGCTTCGCCAGAGTAAACATAAAATCTGATCTAGCTTCGAAATGACCAAATAAAGCAACTACATCAAAATTAAACTTGGAACCAAACAATAAGTTCGATGCTGAATTATTAAATGAAGCAACCCGAAGTAAAAGTCATCAAAATCCATCAGCCCAACTAAATATTTGCCCGTGACGAGCCCTTAAATGGCAGGGCTATCCCCCACCAATATTTGCACTCGCTTCACTAGCACACTACTCCCGTCACGAGATCAAAACAAAATGATGAGCGTAAACGACCTTTTCGCACAAACCCAGAGAACATTTGGTGATTACCTCCTCGACGGCCTTCTCCCTCGCCCTGTCCGACAGCCGCAGCGCCTTTATCTCGGCGTGCGCCTCACTCAGCTCCCTATCCTTATCTGAAACCTCGCCACAAATGAAAAACCATGCCGCGTAAGACCCCTAGAATACCGGAGAGAACCACCTAAACTTAAACCGAAGATACGAGTCAGCTGAGCTCACCCCTGACTTCGTTCTCGAGCCGGTTGAGTTCCACCTTCACGGGATCCGACCCGTGCATCAGCGTGAGGAGCTCATCCGCGTCCAGCGCCGTCGCCCGCCTGCGCGCGGAGCCCTTGTGCGCCGAAGCATTCCCCTCCTCGCCGCCGCCGCCGCCGTCAGCCATCTCAGATCTGAGCACCCGCGGGACGAATCACCCGGAATCGACACCGAGCTCCGAACCCTCCGTCCTCCGAATGCCCGATCCTCCGTGTCGGGCGCGCTGCTGCTGCCTGCTTGCTGGGCGGGACCGGTGAGTAAGCGCTTCGCTAGCTTTGCCTTGCTTGTAACAGTGCGTTTAAAAACCGGCGCAGAGAGAAGGGAACGGAGGGGGTGCTCCTGGATTATTTAAAGCGCGGGGCTTCTTTTTCAGGAGGTGATTACTGATTACGGAGTAGATTACGTCCGAAATATAATCATGGCGGTAATTGATTCGGCAGTAATTCCTTGATTATTGCGTCCTGTATTCTTTTTACTATTATTTTTGGCTACTAATGCCGTGCTTTTACCTCACTTAGTTGGCTATTGAATTGATTATCCTCCTGTTCGATGGAATCACTGTTTCGTGGTCGTCTCCGATCATCCGTTGATGCGCGGATGCTTGTGCCACCCGCAACGCATCCTCTTCGTTGCGTTACAGCACGAGGTCGTCGTGAACAAAACAGAACAGTGTCCTACGAGGTCGCCGTTGAGTTTTGCCTACGCAGGCCCGGCCGGAGAACCGGACGGAACAGTCGTTGTTATCGGGTGGACTGTTTGGCGGCATCGGAAGGAACAGGTGAAAGCGTAACCCCGGCGTGCACTGCTACGTACGCTTTCTCCGTGCCTGCTCGGCGACGCAACGCTTTATCCTGTGTGCAGTACGTAGAGGTAATAAAACTCATCTTTTCATAAATTTTCTCGATTTTTATTAAATTTTAATTAAAAAGAATAGAAATTAAACTTAATTTTAATTTAATTCGACCATTACTATTTTTAATTTATTTTCATCGGAGCGTTTCCACCCCTACTCGTACGAGATGAGAGTGAACTGTGGGTCAAACCGAGTGGAGTGCATGAGTGTGTGAGCGACAGTGCACTGATGGTTCAGGGGATGATCGGCTCCGTCACAACCGAGCGCTGCACGTCGGCATGCGTAGACGGCTGAAATGCGGTCTGTCCCGGTCTCCGCTGCTCGAGCCGAAAAGGCCAGGCCACCACGGACACGCGGACGAAGGTGGCTCTTCAACACTTCCTTGATCAGCATCTGTCGTGATGACCGGTGGCCACCCAAGTACGCAAGCCCTGGCCCTCCGTGACGGCCCGTTCCCAGTCACGCCTGCGCGCGCGAGAGAGATCCGCCCGGTCCACGGCTCCACACCCCGCATCTACACGCGGCGCCGCCGGGCCTCCCGCATGTGACGGCTGTTGGTTTGGGCAGATCGGAGGGGTACGAGAGCGATGGTACGCCGCCGCCCGCCGCGCTGTGCCGGACTGGTCCGCGCGATGCGATCTTGACTTGCTGTCCTACTCCCGCCTGCCTTGATCTGTTCTCTGACCTTCCTTCATCTTCCCGTGAGGATCGCGGGTGATCTGGATGTGACCGTGTTGCCCTGTGTCCTCTTGCACCGAGGCGGCGAGAGGCCAAGCTAGCAAGGTTCCTTGCGTCTGCACGCATCGGGCAGCCTGCTGATGCCGCTGCCGCTAACTGCTTTGCTAGCGGAGGACCACATGGGCTTGCTTGCGGTTGTGGCGTCCTTGATATACCGATCGCCCAAACGCTTTGATGAAACGATTGGAAACCTCAAGAAGAAAGAAAAGCCGGAATCGGCTCAACCACTTGGCAAATGTCAGCAACGCACGCGGCACGCGCCGCACGCCTCCATATCGTCATTCGTCGGATAGAGGAGTTGGTCGGGATGGACGATCACTTCAGTTTACTACTGGAGTATTTCAGGAACCGGCGTCTGGCTGATCCAAGTTGGAACTTGCAACAGAAGCTAGTTGCTCATAGGCTCGATCAAACATATTTTACTACAGTAGTGAGGATTAGTCTCTGGTGCCGCCGAAGAGGAGGATCTGATCGAGATGGTAAAGGCTACCGCGTCACATCATCAGGAAAAAAAGTGCCGTTTAAATTACCCCCCGTTTATCTAATCTCGTACTCCGGCTACTAATATAACGGCAGAATAATGAATCCAGCGGTCGGTAAACTACTTTTCGCGTCAGCATTAGATGGCCTGCTTAGATTGCGTGGTCCCGTGCACGAAGACCCGAGCTCCACACGCACAGGAGAGATGGACCCTGGAGAGCAGCAGGCGGCTGTTGGCATCACAGAATCATCAGTCATTAGCGGGGCAGTGACAGCACAAACCACAGTATTCCTCACTAATCCAATTTTGTATATTGAGGGTCCCCAAGCTGAACGTGGATGGAAAAGTAACGCGAATGTAAGCAGTGATGGGGCGCATCATGTGCAGCATGCTTGTGTTTGACGTCCCATAATCTTCCCTGTGGCCAAAGAAAGGCCGCGGCAGCACAAAACTATGCTGAATAAACAGTGAATCGTTAAACCAGCATCATATATATTATGGGTACAGGAAAGTCCCACTTTGTTCATGCCACCACCAGCTAAAATAAAAAACATTTATGCTTGTATTTACAGTTTAAACGCATAAAAATGACTGCACAAAGATACAACCAGGCCACGAAATTAAGGATGCAAATGTCGCGGGTCAAAGAAGAGTCAAGGTCAGTCGGTCAGTCAGTCAGTCAATGTGCTGAGCCCGCCGGCTACATATACAGTCTGTGCTTGCACCTGGCAATATTTAACTTTCACCCAGTTGTTGCACGCTGCTCTGCCCCATCGCTTTCCGGTTCAGGATTCCAAGCCTCGTCGTTGCGGCAAAGGCGCCCGTCGTCCCTGCGCAGCATCAACAGGGTTACAGGCGCGTCGCGTCTTGCGTGCATGCATGCGTCCTCCTCCTCCGGAAGAGTTGAACCTACTCCAGACGCGGTGCAGGCCAGGCCACCACCGTCGCTTTCCTGAAAAGCTAGTGCGGAGCCGGGCCCTTGGCGACAGTCGCGCGCGGGAAAGCCCCGAGGAGCCTGGGGGCCGAGGCCCCTGGCCAAGGAATCCGATGCTGGCTGCCGGTCATCAGTGAGTCATCACCGACTCACCGATGGTGGTGGTGGTGGTCCGGTGATGCGGACGCGGGGCAGTTAGTCGCCCGGGTTGGTGAGGCGCCGCGCGCCGCACCAGACGGACAGCGAGGATGTAGAAAGATGGATAGTGCCAACCTGCCGAGCGACCAAGCCGACCAATGGCACCGCAACGTCGTCGGCGCAGCCGCGCGGGACAGATGGATAACGGGAAAGACGTAGCTTGAAGGCGCCGCTCTGCTGTCTCTAGATGCTCCACTTCCGTGGCGACGCGCGCGACGGCCACGCCTGGGCCGTGGCCGGAGGTTGAAGCAAGCGTGCGCGGTCTCGGAATTTAGCTGTTGCTGGAGAGTGGAGTAGCTAGCCGGAGCAGTACAAGCCAAGTCACGGTCGCGCGCGGGCTCTAAGCACGAACCAGCAACGCCTTGAAAGCGCAGGGCGCTCAGCGAAAAAAGGGAACCTGGTGATCAAGGCTAGCGTTGCCGACGGCCGCGGGCGGGGGCCGCACGCCCATGCGACGCAACCATGGTGACCACGACGACACGAATTGGATGGATTTAGGGGTACATACATGAGCGAACTGGTTGGAAGGAGATGGGGAACCCGCTCGTGAAGAAGGAGGAGACCACCGTCACATTACACCACGACCAACGGCGGTTCGGCTGCGTGCCTGCCCCGGCGCTCGCTACTGATTTCAGCTCTGAGTTGATTAGCCATATCTTTAAAGGGAAAAAAAAGCTTTTCTACGAACTATAACGATTTTCTTCGTGCTACGCTAAGAACGAGATATGTTGGTGCTTGACCCCTAGATCGATTTGATAATAACCAGCGGTTTATCAGCCGTTCTTGTCCAGGCTTCGTAATCCTTTAGTCGGTAAAACTGTACTTTTTGGAACTGCTCAGATGGCAATTCAACTTCTTTTTTTTTTTGGAGAAAAATTCAACTTCTTTTGAACACGTTTCTCTTCGGCCCATGCTAAATTTTGCTTAAACAGAAATGAAGCCCACGATGCTGCCTGACGTGCACGAGGTGGAGTGGTGGATCACACGGGAGCTGGACGCCATAGGCCTAGCCCACTCGAGATTCCAGTCCACGGCAAAATCGGAGCCCGACGAAGCGTACAAAGAGACCGTAGTGTCGTCACGCTCACAGAAGAGGGACAGTACTGCTCGCTCGCTGGTATGGAGGGAGCCGGCACGTCGTCGGAGCAGCCGCTGCTTCGGCCCCCGCCGCCGTCCCGCGCCAGCGCGAGCTCCCGGGACTCGCCCCCG
>BCLH01001671.1:3175-20896 GCA_001602315.1 Zoysia pacifica | reverse complement strand
CTTTCTTTTTCATCCATAACTCAATACATTCATGAAAAATTATACTAAAATTTATCAAATATTTTAAAATATTCCAAATATTGATAAAATACTATTGAATATTATGTCAAAATATTATAGTTTTATACAACATAGGGTAAAATTATAATCTCCAAAAAAATGAGGTAAAACAATGGTATTTTGTCTTATAAATGTTATATTTAACACTGTTAAGTTATTTTAACAGAGTAGGTAAACTTCACCTTCACTTTTGAAAATGCCTAAAAATTTTACCGCAATTGAACTCCAAAGTAGAGGTAAAAACACAGTTGCCCCATTTTATAACGTTAGGAAAAGAGGACAAATTTTGTAATTGAGTTTGAAACAATGACTAGTTTTGTAATTACTTCAAAAAGAATCAGTTATAGGTTAAAAGTTTCAGGTTCTTTTATGGACTCATGACTATTCCTCTATTCCCTCTATCTATACATATAATTATTTCTAGATTTATTCAATGTTAAAATTTCTAAACTTTGAGTAATAGTAGTAACGTCTAAGCAAACTAGTTATTTTAAAGATCAAGAATTACTTACTATGATAGTTGATTTTGTGATGAATTTAACATCATTATGTATTTAATCAAACATTATACAATTTTTTAAAGTTAAATCTATTTAACAAATACTTCTACTAACCAAGTATTCACGCCGTCTAAACGCTCCGCCGGTCCGCGCCGCAAAGCCTGGTCAGAGCCAGAGAGACCACAGCATCCCCCGCCGCGAGAGACCCTCCGCCGCCGGTCGCGATGCTACGGCTCCTCTCCGCCGTCCGCGCGGGTTGGCCGCTTCCCGCCGCCGCCGCCTACCTCCACGGCCACCTCGTCCTCCCTCTCTCCACGGCTACCGCGTCCGCCGCCCCATTCGTCGCCGAGGACTACCTTGTCACAACCTGCGGCCTCACACCCGCGCAAGCTCTCAAATCGTCCAGGTACATTCCCGGCCTCAAGTCCCCCTCCAACGCCGATGCCGTTGTCACTTTCCTCGCAGACACCGGCCTCGCGAAAGCTGAGGTCGCAGCCGCAATCGCCAGGGACCCGCGTCTCCTCTGCTCCAATGTGGACAAAACCCTACTCCCACGCATTGGCAAGCTAGTCGACCTCGGCCTCACTCCACCACAGATCTGCTGCCTCATCAATACCAACCCCTCTATACTAAGGAGTCATCTCTGGGTCAGCCGCTTCGAATTCTACCTCACGTTTTTGGGTTCCTTCGAGAAGGTGTGCGCCGCCCTCAAGATCAGCCCATACTTACTCAGCCAAGATGTTGAGCATGTGGTCAAGCCCAACATTGCTTTCCTGCGGCAGTGTGGCCAAACTGATTGTGATGTTGTGAAGATCTTTTCGCTAGCCCCGAGGATGGTCCTGTTGGAGCCAGAGCGTGTCAAGGAAATTGTGGCATGTGTTGACAGGCTTGGAGTGCCACGTGATTCTGGGACGTTTAAGCATGCCCTTAAAGCAGTCTACAGCATCAGACCTGAAAGGATCAGTGCAAGGTCAAAATTGTTGAAGAAGGCTCTTGGTTGTTCTAAGGATGAGCTGAGCATTGCAGTGCGCAAGTTTCCAAACGTTCTGAACTACACAGCAGCCAAGGTTATTCCTGCGATTGAATTTCTGAAGATGGAGGTTGGTCTGAAGGCTCACTATATTGTGCGTAGACCAGCATTGCTCGGCTATAGCTTGGAGAGGCGGCTTATGCCTCGACATTATGTCCTAAAGGTTCTTCAGTCAAAGGGGCTCGTGGAGAGAGACATGACTTTTTTTAATGTGGCTTGTTTAAGCGATGAGAGATTTTCTAGGAAGTTTATTGATCCTTACAAGGAAAGAGTTCCAGGGCTTTCAGATGCTGCTGCTTTGTGCAGGCCAATTTTCTCCTGAAATACTGCCATGACTGCTTGGAATGAAGATGTTGAGAGTCACATTACTCCTCCCTAGCAGTTGTATTTGACACATCAACGATGTTAAAACATGTTCCAGTTCTTAATGGGCTGCAAGTACTGATTACTCAAGAAAGCTGTCAGGGAAAGCATATAGCATGATCATGTTACCATATCCATGTATGCCCAAATATTGCTTTTGTAAAATGTTACCATTTGGGCAAAGGGAGTGAAAGAATCATTAGCACAGGTTGTTACCAAAGGGGTAAGTTTTTACTTTAACTGCTAGCTTGGGATGACTTAGGGATGTCACTATGGTCCGTTTTAAAATTATTTTGCATTGCTGTAGCACATGAACTTATTCTTGCTTACACTGCAATATACTTGCTTGTAGTGGTTCATTTTTTTAATAGGCTGTTTGTTTGAAAGGCTTTTAAAATTTTGAGAAGACAAGCACAATTTAGCTTGATAACATAGCTGCAGAAAATCATGAATATACATATATCATTGAGAAGACTTGGTTACTGTTATGTTTCTTGCTTGCTTATGTATGCCACATGTTCGGCAATGAAGCAAACAATTATTAAAGTTTTTGCAGCATGTAAAAATTTTGGCATGGCAAAGCTTGGCAGCTATCCAATACGTTGTGCATAAGCCAGCTGCCAGCACTACTTTCTATAGCATGGAAAGGCGGCTGATACCACGCTAGGGTTTGCTGAAGAAAGACATTGACTTTTACCCTTTTGCTGTTTGACAAAAGAGATTCGTCAAGAAGGTTCTTGACCCTCACACGGATTTTGTTCCCGGTGTTGCTGCTGCTTATGCAGAGCAAGTTCCTCCTCCAATCAAACGATGACAGATTCAAATGAAGATGTTCAGTAGTAATTTTTTTGTGCCTCAGCCTCCGCCTCCTTAGTTCCATGGCTGTTTGAATGGAGTGTTCCCCCAGTCTGGTTATGGCGTGCTTATTTGAGGTCTCTTGATTTGATTGATGTTTGATTGCAGTTCGAAATTATGAATTCCTCAAGATACCTTAGCAGT
This sequence comes from Zoysia pacifica, assembly GCA_001602315.1. Taxonomy (NCBI): domain Eukaryota; kingdom Viridiplantae; phylum Streptophyta; class Magnoliopsida; order Poales; family Poaceae; genus Zoysia; species Zoysia pacifica. The sequence goes on along the minus strand of BCLH01001671.1, from coordinate 17,944 downwards.
TTAGAGATGCCAAACTTCTTGAAGGCCCTTCCCCCTTCGGAAGGCTGTGGGCGAGGAGGGATTCGAACCCCGACACCGTGGTTTGTAGCCACGCGCTCTAATCCTCTGAGAAACAAAAATACCCACATTAATAACAGGTTGAATTTCGGCATTGAATAGATCTGCGGATAAGAATATTTGTGTATCTGTAATGGAGATTACATTAGTAGGAATATAGGCAGAAACGTGTCCAGATTGAGTCTCCACTGTTGGTAAAGTGTTCGTACTCCCTTTGCCTAAAAGAGAATTTCATTTAGTGGGATAATGTTTTTGATCTGTTCTTAGAAATATCCTACTTCTGTGATTCTTCTGGTTTCATCACTTCGTTGGATCTTTTCACTGCAACACCAAAATGAAATAACGATTTGCCCAAATGGGCTGAATCGTCTCTTGCTTGTGCTTAATTTCGTTTCTCCTGGATTTCAGCATGGATCGATATGCCCAGATGGCTTGAATTCTGGACTACGGTGGCTCTGAGTGCGGAGTCTCATTCTTAGTCAACCATGGACGTACAAGAAAACTATACAAATACCAGGGCCGATGCCATAAAAGGTTTTGATTTAGTATGTATTTTACAACTCAAATAGAGTACATGTTTACTCTTATAAAGATCCCGAAGATACATATGTGCTACAAAAACTAAAAGAGTCTCGTGCGTAGGAAACGTCAGGAAACCAGTATGAATGCAGAGAGCGAGAAACAACGAGTTCAAATATACTTCTCTTATTTATTTCTTGAGACGACTCCTTTCTTAGAACAATTAGAAGGGACCGATAAGTCACTATGGTTAGTTATAAAAAAGCTAAAAAGAAAAATTTTCTCATCTCTACAGCCAACACGGCATCTCCATCTAAGATGTATTCACAATGACGGCAACAACATGACATATTCTAATTTCAGTCCACAATGTGTCATTCTATTGTACTCAAATCAAATAGTCATCTCCATACACCTTGAAAAATGCTTCGTGCACATGGGAATTCCTCTCTCTGATCAATGTGCAAACGTTGTGAGCATCACGCCATCGTCTACACTTGAAATACATATGGACCAGTAAAGTTTGTAATACAACATTCATTTCAGAGCCTGTTTTAATGAGACGAGCATGTATCTGCCTTCCATAATGCAAAATCCCATGGAACCGACACAGGTTTAAAAGCCCCGCCAAAGTGTAATTGTCGGGTCTAACACATGCCAGTTCCATTTGGCGATAAATGTTTATTGTGGCAAGTGGTTGGCCATCCCTTACGTAACCTGAAAGTAGCGTGTTCCAAGATATCAAGTTCCTCTCATTCATCCTGTGAAATAGTATCTGGGAGACCTCAGTGCAGCCACACTTTGCATACATGTCGATAAGCTCAGTTTCCAAAACTACATTCATCTGGTTTATGACCTTAATGGCGTGGCCATGAATTTGCCTTCCATATTCTTTATGCCTTCTGTCACCACAGATCCTCAGAAGGTTTGCGAAGGTATGTTGGTTAGGCTTTATATTAGCAGATTCCATCTGTCTGAAAATGTCAAGTGCTGCCTCAACCAGCCCATTTTCAACAAATCCAGACAAGAGTGCATCCCACGACACATAGTTTCTCTCATCCATCCTCTCAAATACCAATCCAGCAAGTTCCATGTATCCACATTTACCATACATATCTACAAGCGCGCTGCCCCTGATGACATCAGTATCTAATGCTCTCCTAATCAAATAGCCATGGAAAGCACGACCACTGTCAATGTCACCCAAGTGCGCACATGCTGCAACTCCACTGCCGAGAGTAAAACGGTCAACCATGAAACCAGACTCTTGCATTTGAACAATCATGTCTAGTGCCACTTCGCAAAGACCAAAACGAACATAACTTGAAATGATGGTATTCCAACTTACTTGATCCCTGCAGATAGTTGCATCAAAGACCTTCCTTGAACTTTCCATGTCGCCACACTTCCCGTACATGTCAATGAGGCAGTTCCACACAGTGCCATTTCTTTCAAATCCAAGGACAGTTGCGATCGTGTGTATCTGCTTCCCGTGAACCAGGTACCCCAATGCGCCACATGCCTGGATTGCCATTACAATAATAGAAACATTTGGAAGCACACCTGCGCGCTGCATGGCAAGGAATGCATCCCAGATTTCGTCCCAGCGAGAAGAACTGGCGTAGCTACCAATGATCACACTCCAAGAAATCACATTGGGCTCAGTAATCCCGTCGAATGCCTTTCTTGCATCATCCACCAATCCAAAATCAACATACCCATCAACCAGTGCAGTACCCACCACGACATGTTGGCACAGGCCGCACTTGATAACCAGGCCATGCACGGCTCGGTGCATCCTACTGTCCAAGAGGCTTGCACAGGCTCTGAACACGCTTGGAAGAACGAACCCGCTCACTGGGACACCCTCCGCATGCATCTTGCAGAAGAGCTGGACGACCTTCGCGTGCCTGCCGGCATGAGCCAGTGCCACCACCGTCGCGCTCCTGCTCTTCTCAGCTCTCTTGGGCGCTCTGTCAGGCGATTCACATCCACCTGCGCCCTTGCCCCGCGGCTGAGGCGTTCCGTCGAAAAGCTTAGGCGCGCTAGCGCTCCTCTCCGGTACTCGGTCTAACAGGGTATGCGGATTGGGCAGGCCGGGGTTCTGAGCGGTTCTTGGACTAGGCAGCATAAAAACTTCTCTCTGCAAGGCGGGCGCAGAGGTGGCGACGCATCGGATGAGGAGGCGGCGCCGGTGCCGGCGGCAAAGAGCCCATTTGAGGCGGGCGGGCTGGTGGGAGCCGGGAACGGGATGAGAGGGAGGGAGCCCCGCCGGTGGATAAGGGTGGAGACAGGAAGCCATCTATCTGCTACTGTGGTTAGCTCGAAAGAGCAATCCTGAGAGCACGATGGCACGACTTATCAGTACAGACGAGGGAAGTCGGTAATGGTATTTTTGGCAGAGTTTTATCAAAACAATATTGTCCAGGTTAAATACACTGGCTAAGCTGTAAAAATTATAAAAACCATGTAATAGAATTGAGAATTAAATTTTATGTACGGCATTTTTATGCTATCAGCAATGTGACCGCTCATCATAGTTGGCTTTTCAAACGGAGCAAAATTTTGAACATGATGCTGCTATAGTAAATGGATAATAGTTGTCATCATACTGTCATACAGCAGCTCTTCATTTCCAACTAGTGTACATCTACAAGATTCAAATTCCAAAGTACACAAACCATAAAGATGGTTTGAAGAAACATCCGCATGTGGAGCCTCACTGCAGATCTAAACATACATATACAAAGGCCATGCCTTCCCCCAAATTGTCTGGTCTTCATGTTACAATTTACATGAGGCTACAACAAGAGTAATTCTACTTCCTACAGGGCATAGATTTTCTTCTCATGATCAGAGAATGCTTCCAGGTCTGAAAGCCTGTCATGAAGGGACCAGGAGAAGGACTTGCTGCCACTTGCCCTCTTGATGCGCCGCTGTCTGTCTTCGCCGAACTTGAATCGTGGGCGCAACAACAAATAGGCTAGGAACAGGAGGGTTCCGATCATGATCGGTCCTCCGATGGCTGATATGGTGAAAGCCATCCAGGCATGTTGTGGGCCAACTACAACATAGGCCAGAGAGATAAAAGCTGCACATGTACTAAGGCAAGCTGACCACATGAGCTTATTTACAATCTTGATAATTTGCTTCTGGGCACCAGTTTCCCAGGCAACCAAGGTGATCTGCACTATGACCACCGCAAGGGAAATGAAAAGAGCAGTGGCATTCAGAAGGCAGAAAACACGAAAACCATTAAGCTTCGCTATTTTGGCCTCACCAATGTCTTCCCCCGAAGTTGTATCCTGATAGTATTGACCTGGCAAATTAAATATAGAAACAAATGCGATGGAGGCAATCAGGGTTGCTACCATGGTAACTGAGTTGATGGTGTTCTGAACAGCTTCTCTGTGTAGTTTCTGCAGTTCTTTGGCGATCCCTGTCACTCGCTTATTGGTTTTACGGTTCTCATCAAGCTGCGCTTGAACATTGTGCTTGATATCACTCACAGTTCTTCTGAGCTCTGATGTCTCATCAATTTTCCCCACATTTCTGGCATTCTTTGCGCCAGCCTCTGACAACCACTCCATTATTTCCATTTTAGACTCACCGTAAGGAACTTTCTCAGCCAAATCCATAGCTGTTTCATTTTGATTATTGATAGCATTGACTTCAAGAGACTCATAGCTAAGTAAAAGCTGTACCATCTGAAAGGGAAAAAAAAAAGCAATTCACTGATATAAGATTGCCTGTCAAGAAGTTCATAAATATGAACAGTTTCAGTAGGTTCAATAGAAAATAAAGTTCAGATTATATTTCTTTGCAGACTGGTACAACCCACATAGTTCTCTGAGATAAACTACATAAACTTTTATTACAGTACAAGTGGTTCTCAAGTATCCAAAAACTATCAATATAGTTTGAGGGCAAAGATACTGAAGGTGGCGAATGTCTCTTTGATTCATAACTTATGTTAATAGTAACAATTGGGATGTTTGGTTTAATAAACAAATTGCAATATAATAATACGAACATACATTATTCGCTGCAGTATCTGTTACCACCCTTGCCACCTCCAGGTACAGGTATCTTCCTAAAGGGACACATACGATGTCCTACTATTCAATGTACACTTCATATAATTATTTTAATATTAAGAAGCCTAAGGTAATAGTAACCAAAAAATTTAGTGTGTGCATTATGCCAGCTTCTGGCTCCAAATATCCACTGCTGCAGATTTCAAGTATGCAGTCATAAACTCTATTCGGAAATAGAAGATTGCGTACACAGCATACCACAACGGTTACCCTGCATCTTAACTAGCTAACAATATTACTGTCAGCAGACAAACTGTTTATGAGTGCGGACAAATAAATAAACCGACAATTAGCTACTCAAAGAAAGATAAAACAGTGAAGACCTAACAAAAACAACAGTACCATAGTTCTCAAATTGATACTAGAACAGAAAAATTGAACTATACCTGGGGCCTCCATTTTCGTGTTGCTATATGCAAAGCTGTATTTCCTTTCTTATCACGCACATTGAGGATGGAGACATCAGCCATCAGCAACTCTTCTACTACATCTGTATTTTTACCTTTCACGGCCATGTGAAGTGCCGTTTGTCCCTTCCTATCCCTGATGGGAACAATCCCTGGATCCCTCTCTATAAGTTCTTTGACAATACGATGGTACCCAATTCTTGCAGCAGTATGTAGAGACGTCTTCCCATTTTTCCGCACAATCCTTGTGCAGCTATCATCAGTATCCAGAATGGCAGTAACCACTTCAAAATGATCCTTGACAGCAGCAGAGTACAGGGGACTCGTGTTGGAAGAGTCACACACTGAGCAAAGTGCTGGCCACCGCTCCAAGAACGCTTTCAAGACCCCTGTTTTCATTTTTCAGGCATCCATAAGTTATGCTCTGATTTTGGGTCAGGAGTGGTGAAAAAAAGATGAGCTAAATTCATATGAATAGTTGGCTATAATATATAAAATTTCAGTGCATCATAATCCTGGATGGGCGTACGGATGATTTGAGTAGAAGAAAAATCATCCATAAATGATCTGTACTAACCACTGAAACCTATCAAACATTTTACCTTGAAAAGTTCAAAACGTCGTGTACTGTATAACCCTTTCGCAGTTCATTTTTTAGAAACATAATACATGAATTCTGAAGGCAGTAAGGCATCAACCAATAACTCCGAGAAAGGTTGGAGATTAGCCACACAATTCGAAGTTACTCATTTCTTTTTTCAGGAGAAAGTTTTACTATTGATTTCAGTGTGTTCCTGGTACAGCCAAGTCGCATAGGATTACCGGATTCAATCAGTAACCAAAGTATGAATCATCAACCGACTCAATTACTACACGACATTCGGATCAACCTGATCGAGCTAGAGGTAGTTCGAGTCACTACTAGAGTCGAGACTCCAACAGCTCCTAGAGCTTAGGCGATCCGTGGTGGGGAAAAAAAAAAAGAACGGAGGGCGACAGAAAGCTCACCGGCGTGCCCTTGCTTGGCGGCGACGTGGAAAGCGTTGAGGTCGAGCCGGGAGCGCACGATGGCGCCCTCGAAGTCGTAGAGCGGTAGGAGCAACCGCACGAGCTCCTCGCTCCCGGCCTCCGCTGCGACGTAGAGCGCCGTTTCCCCGGCGTCGGTCTGCGCGGCGGCGAGCGCCGCGGTGGCGCCCGAGGCCTCGGCGTCCGCCAGGAGCGCGCGCACGGCGGCCGCGTCGGCGGATCGGACCGCGGCGAAGAGCGCCTGGTGGGAGAGCGGCGGGAGGTCCATCCGGCGGTGGCGGAGCGGGAACGGCTGGGCGATCCACCCACTGGCGGGGATGCTTTGGGTGATTGGTACGGTGGACTCTGGTCTGGTGGTGGACTCGGGGAATGGCTGGCTTCGCTGTGCTCTCTCTCTCTCTGTTTTTCCTTTTTTTCCCCCCTCCTTTTTCTCCGTGGTGGTGAAGTGGGGGAGAAAGCAAACGAAGCAAAAGCACTCACGCGCGGCGGTAAAGAGCCTTTTGGACGGATGCCTTGGCATTGCCTCATCCCGCGAACCAAACAGTGTCATTGGCCAGCATGAACTAAGACATCATCATCCATCAATCATCAGCCAGCACGAACCAAATGATACTATTTTAAAGTTAATTGTTGATGTAATCCAATTACTTACTTCTACCACGATACTTTTTTGTCTTCAACAAAAGATCAGCAGAAGAAATTCTTAATGCTAACGACTATCAGTGACATAGTGAATCGATAAAAGCCGAAACGATTTTGATTCAACACCTAAAGAAAACAAGGGTGCATCAGCATGCACGATGAAAGCAATGCAACAACAGACTTATTGATACCAACTCAATTATACTTTTTGATTGAATCAGATGCCATAACTAGTATTTTTAAATCTGGTTGAAATTTTCTCAGACTAGTATGCTCCTGCAAGACCCGCATGAAAACTTATTATGCAAAATTATTGTGAGACTGTCTTGAGACTATCCTACGCAAATGCTCAGCCAACACGAATCCTATGTTGAGATTATGGTGCCTAAGAGAAACGAGGTGCATCAGCATGCACGATAAAAGCAGTGCAACGACAGACTCATTGGTATCAAATTAATTATATTTTTTTGATGGAATCAGATGTCATGACTAATATTTCTAAATCCGATTTATTATGCAAAATTATTGTGAGACTATCATAAGACTATTTTGCGTAAATGCTCAACCAACACGAACCGTATGTTGAGATTATGGTGCCTCGAGGATGATGTTATTCCAACATCTACTGGTTGTCTCACGGACTCTCCTATGAGTGTCACGGTGGCTCGGCTTGTAAATAGAAATTTGACTTTTCTCTTTTTATTTTTTCCATGCATTCTTTCAGTACTAAATATTTACTTTGTGTATTAGTATAATACGAGTTTTAATAAAAATTTAACACATCGTTAGATAACATGTACGAGGAGAGAATGAGAGAAGATAAGTCGCATCCCGCAAGATCTATCACTTGATCGCTCTTAAGTGTTTAGGCTGTTTTTGAATCGAAAGTCCCTAGATGGCGGCGGCGGGCGATTCATGTCGCCTATAGATTGTTCTTAACTTTTATAAGACCCATGATGGGAGACTGTTCAACTGCACTTTTTTTGGCTGGGCTGTTGCTGCACCTACTGTAGTTGAAGTTAATTTTGTGTTAAAATCCACAGCGACAACTAGAAAGCACAGCCGTAGGCAGTGCAACCGAACACAGCCTTAGGGCAGCCGCAGTGTACGTTTCTAGGAGGTGCTAACGAGAGAGGAAAAGAAAAGGCAGGGTGCGATACACTGCAGGGCAGGTGCTAAGCTAGAAAACTCTAGCACCTGAAGCCAAATAAAGCACCCGGTGCAATGACTAAAAAATTAATTTTGCTCAAAAAACTGCTGTTGTTTTCACAGAAGCATGGATATGAGATAGTAGTATTTTATTTTGAGCCAGCTAGCTTCGTGCTTACGTGTCGGTGGTTACATAAGACTATACATTGAAGCAGTTCAAGCTAGTTAGATTTATACTTACGTGTGTTACCTTAGCACCTTTAGTGATGCTATACGGTGTAGATGCCCTTAACCCGCCGCTCTGAACATGAATTTTTTGTAATGGTTGTCTACTCAGCAAAAGTTGTAGATCCGCAGTTCGTACAAGCCTTAAAACAAGAGTGAATTTAATACATATCATTACAATTTTTTAAACTTTAAAATATATTATTCATACGTTAATAACAGATAAAAGCCCTACATATTTTAAATTTCACAAAATTATAACGACATGTATCAATTTAATCTGTAAAACAGAGTAAATATTTATGCACTTTGAATAAAAGTAAATATGTCTACATGATCCTAGTTTATTCCACTACGCACTCTGGGGAACGAATTCTGATTTGGAAGAGGTCCGAGTAGGGCTCTGATTGGGATTATGAGACTGGTCTAGCTCATTTAAACAAACGATAAAACATTAGTTCTGTCGGTGTTCGGATCACCGGCACAGTAAATATATGATCATAGGGTTGATGTGCTTTTGGATTCGGTATGGCCTAATCTGAAGTAGACTCAAGAGGATTTTTACCTGGTTCGAACTATCCGAGCGATGTAATACCTTACGTTTAAAGAACAGATTATCTCAAAGATTGTGTTACGAGACGGGCTCCTCTCTTCGCGAGAGTACCCAGAACGTGGGTGAATGAGAGTACTTGCTCAGAAAGGTGCAAGGATTCTCGGGTTCTGATGAAGCTCAAGTTCGTGTGTTTATAGCTGTTGCTTGTGGTGGTGTTCGATCGTTCTCTCTATCGTTTTCCGGGCCTCTTTTTATATAGAAGAGAGCCCTGGAGTTATAGGTAACGAGCCCTACGTGATTCTGCCGTCTCGCTGACAGGTGGGCCCTTCTGTCGTTGTCGCCGTCATTTCGTTCCGTCCAAGCGTGGTCATAACCCGTCGCGTCGTGCGCGACAGCGGGTACAATGATGCTCGTCCAGCGCCATCGCGTCGGCTACAGTGTTGTCTCGTCGTGTCTGGCAGCCATCGCAGCTTTCTGTTGAAGTGTCGCCGTGGTGAATCTCGTCCCGTCTCATCGGAACGGATGACAGCTGGTCACTAGAGTAAATATACCATAACGCGATACCTACCTCTTGAGGGTCGCTACCGGGAGTCGATCTCCGAAGGCCGAGGTCTTCGCGCCCTTACGCAGCAAGACATGGCCGCCGTAGATCGTCGCTAAAGGGTCGAAACCCGTGCCGTCCGACCCCCGACTTTCGTCCGTTGAAATGCATCTGTTGGTACCCGGAGTACGTGATCCCAACAAGTTCGGCCTTTATATCAGTTTTAGTTTCATAAAAACTGCTTTCTTGCTATAGTTTTAGAAGCTAGTTTCTAAATAAAACTGTTTGGAATTATTTGATCCTAGTTTCTGAATAAATCTCACGTTCAATTGAGAGAAATGCACGTTTTTTTTAGAAATTGAGAGAAATGTAATTAAGATCCAGTACCATGAGCATAATGTTAGTGTGACAGTTGCATCCTAGAAAAGATGAATCCCAACTTAAATGCCGGCAACAGACATCCGCGGGAGAAATCCATTAACACTCCAGTCTGATCAAAGGAATCGCAAGTGCACCTACTATGTTCCAGATTAACAGAACTCAAACAAGTAAAATATATCTTGATCATCCTTGCATTGAATCATCTTGCTCACTGTCAACAGTCAATTAACCATGGCAAACACAGTGAAAGCTACAGAGGCAAAAGCTATTGCATGATAAATAGTTTTGCTGCGCCAGATTTCTCAATTCATCTCCAAGACACCTATGCGACTGCTACATTATTTCAAGAACATAGATCAAATTTATTGCACTCTATTTGTTTATCAATTACTCCCTTCATTCACAACACAATTTGTTGTCGGGAGAACTGACAGAAGGGAGTACATAACAGCCCTCAATCCCGTCAGTATCTCTACTGAATTGCGAACTAAACAAGGCAAAAGCTAATTCGTTTGACGGGCCCAGAACAGAAAACAGCATTAAACAAACATCATGAAACTAAAGCTGGATCAAATTTATCCATTGTTCCACCGAAATTTGCACTCTGATCAAAGGGATCAGGTAACTAACTAGAAGTAGCCACCATTCTGATCATCCCTAATTCATCTTGCTCCCTATCAATATAAGTTAATAACGTGGCCATTATTATTCTGATGAGCTTGATCTCTCTGACAAAATACCATTGTATGAAAAAGTCGAATTATGACATCAATGGACCATGATTCAAAGAACCTTATCAGGCATTAGCACTTCCAACAACATTTTTTTACCAAGAAAACTGTTCAGACTTTTTATCTCATACAGGTAGATAATTCACTTCCTCTGATTAGATCGGAAGCAGATACTACGACAAAGTTTCAATGTACCAATCGAAATCTCAAACATCCATCAACGTTACAAAGAAAAATAAAAAGGAAGCCAAGACTAGTTGGAAGACAAACAACAGATCAGGATAAGAACATGAACAGCACCGATGGAACGGGACGGGGACGCGATGCTGGGTGTGAGCGGATCAGTCGTCCCGCTTCTTCAACTTGTCGATGCGCTGCTGCAGGACGTCGAGCTTGACGACGAGCTGGGTGACGGAGAAGAGGATCCAGTACAGGAGCAGCGCGGCGGCGATGAGGAGCGCGTTGCGCTGCGACTTCATGATGGACTTCTGGTGGCGGAGGTGCTCGGAGGGCGTGCAGGCGTGCTCGTCGCTGCAGGTGGGGCGCGTCTCGTACTTCCAGTAGATGTCCATGAGCAGGAAGAGGCAGAACGGCACCACCGACATCATGGGCTTGAGCGCGCTCCGCACCACGGAGATCATGCCCCGGCGGAGGCCGTCCAGGCCCGGGAGCGTCAGCAGCAGCAGCATGATCGCCTCCGCGCCCGCCGCGTACCCCAGCACCACCCACTCCAGCGCCATCGCCGCCGATTTGGAAAGGTTGGGTTGAGAGGGAAGGGGTTTGGGAGGTGAGATTGGGGTTGGGGATCGGATGCGCGAGCGTGTGCGATGGGTTGGGGGATTTTTGCCTTCACAGCGAGGGGAGCGGGGAGAGGAGGGCGGTGGATCGGGGGAGCTGTGCAGGTGGAATGGGTCTACGGGGGTGAGGCTTTGAAGGGAGGGATGGATTTGTCGAGGTCCCTGTGCACGCGGTGTACACAGTTCGAAGGGAAAGTAGATGGGCGACACGTTCGAGGAACCAGAAGGCTGAGTCATGAGTGTACGGGAAGAGGTGGACGGCTACGCGAGTTTTGGTGCCGACCACTGCACCCCGCGTGGACGGCTCCGATCGGCGCTTTGGCTGTCGGGAGTCTCGACGCGTGGACTGCTGATTCCTGCAGTTTAGCAGACGAAGCAAAGAATAAAGTGACAACTTTATTTTTTGAGATGAAATAAAGTGAGAACGGGCTTCGCCGTATTAGTACCATGGTTTTCGCGTTTCGTGGGACGTGGGAGGTAGGAGTAGAACTCCAGCTTGATGTTGTGACGAAAATGGCCGACTTTGGACCGCGGCCTACCAATCAGTTTTAGCGGCCTGGGGTTCCGTACTCCTGCCGCGGAAAGTGTCGTTTGCAAGGCCTGGGCCCGAAGCAAAATGGGCTGACATGCCTCAATTTACTTTAAGTTGGGCATGCTGTCTGCTGGGCTGATAAATAGTACTAACTTTGCCAAATCAGCTGGTTCATCACAGTCTATCCGGCTGTATGAAACTTCACATGTTGCGTTTTTCAAACTGTACTTGCACATGTTTCTCTCAATCAGATCTGCGTGGCAGCATCAAACATCACGGGACAAGGAACTACTAGACTGCTACGCAGAATAAACAACAATCCTGAATAGAAGTCCCGCTTGCTGCCATGATTACGAGGCAGCATCGCACTGATCATTGCAATTAGCCAGCTAATACAAACAACAGAACAAATAGATGACTGGAATTGGGCGGGCTTAGTGGATCATTTCGTAACAGAGGATCTCACGGATGCAAGATTTTTGCAAAAAAAATCCTAAATTTTGCAAGAATTTCATGAAAATCAATTCAATTTTGCAAGAATTTTACAAAATTTTTGAAAAAATTCATAAAAATCAGTTTAATTTTATATTAAAAAAAAGCAGAAAAGAAAATATTTCCTCCATTTACATTCCAAATAGCGCCTTAGCAGATGCGCAGATGCGCAGATGCAGACAGGCACGGCAACGGACAAGGCTGCAATAGATACACGGGACAAGTTCGCAAGCGTCACAAGCTGTAAGTGTCAAATCTGCAAGTAGTAGTAATCCAATTACGTGCACAGCACCATCGTGCCCTCACGTATGGAGACGAAAAGGTCACGCTAAACAATTTGTCTTATCCGCAGATTCTGTTCACACGGCTATATGACAAGATGCCTTGACGGCAGGAGTGTTCAGACTTGAGGCCCCGTCCTTATCTCGATCGAAACTGCTCGTCCGTAAAGTTGATGCTGTTGGATTTGGATCAGGATCAGTTCTCACTTGTCGCCGGAGCCCCTCCGCTCTTGCACCAGCTGGTGGAACAGGCTCCCGTCGTAGACGCCCCTCGCGACGTCCTTGCGAAGAAGACCGTCCTTATCCTTGGCGAGACTGTAGAGTATCTTCCACTCCGATGTCGCTCCGACCCTGCGAGACGAGAGCAACAAGATCACGAAGGAGCACTGAGGGTTATTGGCAAATAGCATTACGAAACGCGTGCTAGATAAACCAGTACTCCTCTGTTTTTTTTACCGAGGTCGTTCAGACATGAGCACCCAGTTCTTTTCTACAGATCAATCACCATGTCTGAAACATCAAACGACAAGATTTTAGGACTAGAGGGAGTACCATCCTTGGTAGTCACTGGGCTCTCTGTCTGCTTGGAGCAACTCGTCAATATCGTCTGAGGTCAGAGCGTTAGGGACCGTTTTCGCGTGCCTGGCGAAGATCTCATCGAACTTTTCCGGAACGAACCTGCAAAAAGTTGCGAACGGGCAGAAGGATGACTGTTAAAAATCATCGAGTAGAAAGAAGATCAGGAGATGCTCTGCGCGAGCTCATCACCTTCCTTCAGCGTCATATGCGCCAGAATCACTTCCATGGATTCCTTTGTGGATGTTCTCTATGTAGATGTCCAAATGCGACGACGTTGCATTTTCCTGCAGTTGGAGGGAACACCGTTCTTTACTTCTTTTTAATTGTTTACATCTGCTTCTCCTGGCTGAGAGTTGGCATTTTTATGGAGTACGAATTATATAGCAACATCACTATCTGTTGAAGTCTCAAATCTGAACACATCAACACTTGAGATTTTCTTAGTAACATAATAAAAGTGGCATAATCTATTAATCTGCTTTGCCTTGTCAGTGAAGTAAGGCTTTTGTACAAGTCAACAGTCAGGTGCGTTTGGTTTTGATGGACTCATGCTGATAGAGTGAGAGCTGAGAAGGTTTGGGGGATCTTACAGGCCTGGTCTTGCTTGCAAGGGCGCCATTGATGAAAGCAGCACTGACGCTGGACATGCCAATTCCGAATCCGAGGGCCCGAAACGCTGCCACAAAGACCCAACCGTGACCACGCGATCGGATGTGAGAATCGCACAACCAACACGCGACGCGCATCGACAAACGAGTGAAATGGGGGAACGGAGAAGGGAGAAGCTCACCGTCATACGTCTCGGATATGGAGACGACGCCGTCGCCGTTGGCGTCGAAGAACGCCGCGTGCTTCTGCAGGTCGGTCATGCCGCCGGCGCCGTGCTGCGCGTGGCTGCCGTACGCCGCCGCGCGACCCACTTCACCGCCCGAGAGAGGGGAGAGGAGCAAATCAGCGAACAGGTTGTTTGCAAAAGCGAAATTCCAATTACTGATGTCCCAGAAAGCAAGCGGCTTACAGAAGAGCGTGGTGGCGAGCAGGAGAATCAAGGGAGGAGGCGCGACCCGCGCCGCCGCTGGGGCCACCCGTCGTCGTGGAGCGCCGTCCATCTCCAGAGGTCGAACTCTTCCCGGCCTTGTGTCGCGGTGCTGACTGCCCCCGCGTTTCCTTCGCTGATCCTGGTTCCGCCCCTCGGGCCTCTTATGTACAGTTGGACGGTCTCGCCTCTGGCGGCCGCACCGAGAAGAAAGGGGAGACCCGCACACAAGAACAACCGAAGCGTAATCAACTGGAATGTACAGTAGGGTTCGGTCGACGCCACTCTGTCCCATCTAAAACTGGAATGTATTCAACAAACCTTTTATTTGGGGATACGGATTTGAAATCCTGAAAAGTCGTTTCGGAATATGAAATAGATAGTATCTTCGGGGGGCGGCAAACGATTTGCTGGCAACGCGAAAGTGAGACGGCTGGCGTTTGGCGAAATGGTAGCAGTAGATATTTAGCCGATCAACAACGAGGCGACAGCCAAGTTTCGTACCGAACACAAAATTTGGAATGCCATTTTAGAAGTGACGGCGATAAACGACGATAGCTTAAAACCGACGAACAGTACAGTCGTAGGTGCCTTGCTCCCCATGGCCAGTTCACCTATTGGGCTGGCTAATATGCCATACGGCCCACGAATGATAGAAATCTGGCCTGGGATGGCCGGCCCAGAAGCCCAACACGCGTTTAAGGACTAATCAGAGCAATCCCGC
>BCLH01001670.1:48469-74487 GCA_001602315.1 Zoysia pacifica | reverse complement strand
ATTTATATTAAAAGAGGTATAAAAGGCCAGACAAAAACTAAAATAGAAACCACTTTGTGAAGGAGTAGAAAATAAAGAAAGATAAAGACAAGTGAGCTTCAGCCACTGAGCTGAAACTGCTAGCTGTGCCATGTCAAATCCCACGCGCAACTCCTACCGTCCTGACTGGCCTCAGCCGTACGATCTTCCGTGAACGGCAAGCGATCTCAGATCCCCGCCTCGCACGGCACGAGCTGACGGCTCGTCTCGTCTCGTTTCCCCGAGCCCACCCTCCACCAGCACCACCTCCACCAACGACTTTTAAAACGGCACGCTGCACGCGACTCCGCCCGCCGTCGCCGCCCGCCCGTCCCGCATCGGACGGCCACCGCGCCATTCCCACGTTTCCTTATTCTTTTTACTGCTCCTTCGCTTCCCTTCCCTTCCACCCCCCGCGCCCACGCCAGCGTCGCCTCCTCCCTCCCTCCCTTCCTTGCCGCCCACCCACCGAGATCGGAATCGCCTGCGCGCCCCCGCCATGGCGCCGTCTCTGCTCGGGGTCGCGCTTCTCTCTCCCTCACTCCCATTCTCTCGCTGGAGCGTGCGCGTCCGTACTGCGCGCCGGGTGGAGTTGACATACTGACATGTGGCTGATTGTTGTTCCTGTCCTCGGTGCCTGCAGGGGTTCACCAAGTCGCTGGCTATGACGGTGCTCTCCGAGATCGGGGACAAGACCTTCTTCGCCGCCGCGGTACGCCCTCTCCTCGTCCTCCAACTCACGCTTCCAGCCTGCCACTCCCTCGTGTCGCCCTCGGCTGCTCTCCTCTTTCCCACGCCCACCATGTTGCCCTTGTGGCTGCGCTCGCTCGTTCGTAGATGAGGGTCTGGTCCGCGAGGCGCTGGATGTTATGCCGCCGTCGATCGGCGCGTGCCACTTTGCTCGGCGACCCAACTCGGCGATGAGATCGTGTGGTAGCTGCAGATTCGGGCAAGGATTTGAGCAGGCGAACCTTTGAGGACGAAAATCGCGCCTTGATGCTTAGCGTAGCCTTTTTTTTTTTTTCTCTTTTTGGATAAGCGGTGACAGCCTACCTAAAGTTGTGAGCTCGGAAATTGTTTCCGTTACCTGGGAAACCAGCTGGAAATTACTTGTTTATGCTTGATTTGGCTGCTGCGGACCTTTACTTCGGTGCGCGTGGGTTCCACGCACGTTGCTGCACAAGTGCGAGCCTTTGATTTGCGGGAGCTGTTGGGCTTGCCGAATTTGATACCCAGCTCTATCAGTAGGATCCTCCGTTTCTGGACGGCTGTTTCTAGTCCTGATGAGGAGCTTTGAACTCGTTCAGCAGGATTATTTCACCTGGCTATTCATAGGGATAATAACGTAGCTGGAGTACTGTGTCTACAGTGGATGATTGATTTGTATGGGTGAAAATGGGTGACCCTCAGGTTCACCTCCAAACCTTTTTAGCTCAACCAAATGAACTAGTTTTTCAAAGTGATCATATATTTCATTTGGTTAAACTAAACAGGTTTGGAGGTGAACCTAAGGTTCACTAGCCGCCTATGGATTTGGCAGTGCCTGGTGCCCTGGCATAGGAAGACGAACATTCCTGTTCCTTGCGATAGACTCATCAATGAATATTCTTTAATAGCTGCTTAAAAGGATTTTTTTTAATGGCCATTGTTTCGAGTAGTGTGTTTACGCATGCTTTCTGTTTATATTTGCAAGATTCTGGCCATGCGCCATCCTAGGAAGCTCGTCCTGGCAGGCTGTTTATCTTCACTAATAGTAAGTGACCTCAAGATTTGCCCTTCCCTTTTTTTTCTATCTCCTGCTTAACTCATTTAGTTAATTATTTTAGGTGATGACAATTCTATCAGCTTCTCTAGGTTGGGTTGCACCAAATCTGGTAAGTTTGCTGCAAGTAGTTTTTTTAGTTTCAATAAAACAAAGATTTTATTGGTCTGTTTTCCTTGTGTCACGAAGTTAAGTATATTCTGTGAGCACTGCTCTGACAGAGTTGAGTATATGATGCCAATTTTGACATGTTTGCTAATGTCTAAATGGCGGAAATATTTTCTTTAGGAAGATTTAGGGCAATGTGGAATATCAATCATTATGAATACAGCTATCTACTTTTTGAGAATGACAGAGACAGACAGAGACAACCATCCTTTGTGTTATACATGCCTTTTATGTAAAATATATTTTTAGTTTGTCCTTTACGAAATATTGCAGCTAAGATTCTCACAATTGCTTAGCGTATCCACTTAAGTCTAAACATGAAATATATGCCTTGGTGTTATACATGGCTCTGTATCATACTCCAGCTAATACTTTTGTCAAGTACAGTGTTTGAGCCAATTATTGGCACTCTGTTCAAGACATGTGGTGGGATTTAGTGCTAGCCGTTCTTTTTTATCCTAATGTATGTGATGTTATTCTGAGTTCTCTTGACATATATGTTTACCACCTCTGAAAATGATATGGCTGACAATATAAATTGAACAGATATCACGTAAATGGACTCATCATGTGACCACTCTGCTGTTCTTTGTATTTGGCATTTGGTCATTGTGGGAAGGTTTCAAAGAAGATGGGTACTGAGCTTTTTGTTTCCTTTCATTTAACCTTTTATCTGCTCTCACGTTAGTGATTAACGTTTGTAAGCTACTTAATTTTCATTTCAGAGATTCAGAAGAATTGGCTGAAGTAGAAGCAGAGCTGGTTGGCAATTTTCATCACTTTATTATGTCATTTTTTGGACTATAGTCAAAGTAACTCAATTTCATGCTGTGTCAATTTCCAGGATGCTGCCTTTAAGAGTAACAAGGGTGAACCTAAAAGCAAACCTAAGGTCAGTACATAAACGTGTCATTGTTAATTCATATTCTATTTCAGAATGCTTCTGCTTTCAGTATATGATGAACCATTTAGGTGCTGCGGGAGTAGAAATCATGGATAGGGAAAAGGATAGATTTACATTCGGTTTTTTTTTTATATCTGTTTCTTGATAATCATGCATGTGATGTGTTTTTATATATATTCTTCCAATATTCTAGCTTATACTCCCTTTATTTTTTAATTCTTGTCGTTAGGACAAAAAATTTACTTAAAAAATGATCTAGATTTGTTGTCCTCACAATAAGATAAATTTAAAGAACAGATGGAGTAATTTTCTTTCTATTCTATTTTTCCATCTATGTAATTATATATCATATATCATCTGTTTTCATTCAAAATTATCTAAGGAAAATCAGTTAAACAATGCCTGTTTACTCATCTCCTTATTTGCTTGGGTCAAAAACAATTGTATTCGAGAAGACAAGGCAGCCAAAAAGCTTGTTTTATTGCTGGCATTACTGCCATGTTTACTTAGCATATTTGGTACTGAATCCACACATTAATGTGGATTTAATTCTTATTTGGTTGTTCCACTCACCTTAGGCAAGTGATGATACGAAGAAACAGCAAAGGCCCTTTCTCATGCAGTTCTTCTCACCAATTTTTTTGAAGGTGGCAGCTACTTCTTAGAAAGGATTTACAAAAGTATCATGCCTGTGTTTTATTGGAATGTTGACATGTTCCTGATTTGTATGTTTGTAGGCCTTTTCCATTACATTCTTTGGCGAATGGGGTGACAAGAGCCAGGTAATTTGCATAAAGTTTTTTTCAACTTCTAGCTTTGTGATGCACATGTTGCTGTCGTAAATAGATAATGTTTCCACTATGTTGTTAAATATCTTATCAGATTGCTACCATTGGCTTGGCTGCTGATGAAAACCCATTTGGCGTTGTCCTGGGGGGCATCATGTACGAGCTTCTTTTATTCACCCATTCGCTCTATTTGAATCTATTGTTGCATGTTTCTTCATGAAACCTGTCACCTTGCCCAGAGCACAAGCACTCTGCACCACTGCTGCTGTTCTTGGTGGAAAGAGCCTAGCCTCACAAATATCTGAGAAGATGGTACGAACAGGACCATTGCTTGGCCTCATTTTCCATACTCTCTATTTCGTGTTAGTGAATCTCCAATAACTAATCTGATGTGCGCACCCTATTGTAGGTTGAGCTGTCAAGTGGGGTGCTATTTCTGTTGTTCGGCATCATGTCCTTGCTTTCAGGACCAGAAGGAGAGTTGTAACCTTCCCTTCTGATAGATCTATCCTATCTGAGTAGATTAATGGTGGGGATGGAAACCAGCCATCCATGGCGATCATTGATGGCGCAAATTCATTAGTTTAGTCAACGCACTGTAAACATTTTATTCGCCATTCATAAATAACCAGTACATGTTACGAAAAATCTCTGATTACGTTCTATTCTCAGTGGATGAAAATATTTCAGTAGATGCCACGAACAATATGAATACAATGCCTGGTTACTGGGAATTCCTCATGTGTCGCAGACTGGACAATTTATTACTACTCCTTCCGTTTACAATTATGTTATTTTAGCATTTAAATTTTGTTTTTTAATATATGTCATTCTCATTTTTCAATACATATTTCTCTTTTTCCAACACTTTTTTTCTTCTCAATAAATCTCTAATTTTATTTTTTTTATTTCTCATTTTTTGCGTGTTATACTTTTTCACTTCTTTTTTCTTTTTAGTTCCCGTGCATACTTATAATTGTGAACGGTTGGAGTACTGAACTTCGTAATCCGGCAAATGCTTTTTGTTATTTCTGTTGCCGCTGTTTACAGCAATTCACTACAGAAGAATACATCCATACATTTTTCTATTGATGAGATCTCCAAGGTCAAGAACATGGAGGTAGTAATATATTTCCTTTTGTTTTTCTTTGGAATTTCCTGTGGGAATAAACAGGATAAACAGCGAGGTAGTTACTGAATCAGGCTCTCTAATTTGTTTTTTCTCTGAAAACAACGAAACCAAGTTCAGGGTGAATAGTTGCGCCAGTAATTTGAAGACTCTTATACATAGGATGACCTACAATAGTCAATGTGTATATCGGCATTAGCTCAATTGCCTATTAAATCTGAGCGGTCCAACTAAACCATAAAGCCACGTTTAACATTTTCAAATAACAGATTCAACATTTGTTTCAACAGTTTTAGAACTGGTTCAACATTGTCGGTAGAAATGTTGGCATGGTACAAGTGAAATTTTGGCGTAGCACAAACAAAATTTCTACAGTGTGTTTTAAATATTGATAGATTTTTGAATGTAAAAAATTTAAAAGTGCTCATGCTGTATCTCATATTGTAGCATTATATCTAAGCAAAAAATGACAATTCAAACGAATTAAAAAAATGGGATTACGTTTGGAAGACAAATGCGTTCAAGGTTTGAAAACCGGTTCCGTTTCTCCCACCTCCACCAGGCGCAATGATGGTACAACACATGTCGATCTCTATTCTAATCATTTCTCATCAATTTCAAAATTATCTACAGCATACTAAATTCAAATCGTCGAATACATAAGAAAACCGAGTATTGACGATGTTTGGAATTATCTGTAATTATCCGAGTAATTATCTGTCATAGGCAACGAATCGTGGGGAAGAGTGGTCGAGCAATGGCTGTATCTCGACCTGGTCGAGACATAACACTGCCGGAAATTTGACGCTGCTAAAACTGCTTAACGGAGGCGAGAAGTTCAGATGGGCCTTACAACAGTACCATTCAATGAAACTTGGGCTTTCTTTTCTCTGGATTCTGCAAGCAGACCAGGTTTTCAATTCCCCTTGGAAATATATTAGCCTAGCAAAACAAAACTGATGACCTAGCAAAAGAAAAAAGATGAAACTGATGAAAAAGAGTTATCGATCTAGTAAAACAAAACAAAAATACAGTACTTTACATTTTAGGCCCTGTTTAGAACGTACTATGTTTTACATGAAAAATATAAAATCAGAAAATTTCACATATTTCAAATGAAGCCTTAGCGATATAGGCCTCGCTACCTTTTAGGAGGATCAGCCTTTTGAACCATAATGTGACACCCTGCATGCATGCAAAAGCACACTTGAACCGCCGTAGACTCGTAGAGTACAAACCAAGAACCGATGCTGCATGTATCCAGAACGTGTTGCAGCTTTTCTCGTACTCCTATTGCGCAAGAGCTAAAAAAAACAGAGTGAATGCTGCTTCCCATAAGTGAGCAAGCATAATGAACGAGTGCCCTGTTCTTTTTCCAGCCGTGCGTGCCCTTTAAGGTAAAAAAGAAGGCATTCTTTCCTTTCGGGAGGAGTGAAGCAAGAGCCAACAGAAACGATCATGATCTCAAGCTCGCGCGCGCTTGCGGGACCGGGGCCGGCGGCGGCGCTTAATTCGCACTGGGCACGCCTGGCCGCGTCTAATGGGTGCCGGTGGTGCCGTCGTCGTCATCATCGCATCCGATGGGCGGATCGATCCTTACCTTTCGCCATCGATCGTCACCGTTCCACAAAGCAGACATGCACCATTAGCAGCGCACTCGCTCTAGTGTCGACACTAGATAGCAGCGAAGGATCCTGCGAAAGGGTAGCCGGCCGGGCCGGAGGAGCGACGGGATCAAGGCACGCAGAAGGGCGCAATCGTTCGGTTTCGTTCTCGAAGGCAGGACCTGGCCTGAGGTTGAGAGTGGGGTGCCGGACAAAAAGCAAGGCCAGATTACGGCGTGCCGGTTATAGCTGTGCTACAAGCTACGCTCGCGGCGAGGGACGGGGAGGGGTAAGAGGGATACGGAGAGATAGGTGGAAGGACATGGGAGAAACGCGCGTGGTTCTCTCGCTCTCGCTCTCGCTCTAGCTGCTGTGAGTCTGCGTGCCTAATTCGAGGTTTGGGGGGAGGGGACCGGATCTCCCAGCCCGGCACCGCTGTGTCACTGGCAGATGGAATGGAGATCCACCTAGCAGCTACCGTGGTGCACGGCAGGAGATCTCCGCGTGGAGGGGAGGGGTCTATCTATTTTCTTGCTTACCAGTTGCTAAATTCTATTTGCGTATTTTCTTATTTTCTAGAGAGTTGCATGCATATTGGTAATTTTGTTTATATACGTGTCTAATTGTAACATGATGAAGTGACTGGGCACAATACTCCCATAGGAATATAAAATGACCTGGATAGATATCAAGTGATTTTACATCAAGAAAAGCCATAAAACTAGATGCAAGTGCATATTTAGACTGATGGGTTTATATCCACACCTTAAAGCAACTTAGAGTTAGGCAGTTATTAGGCAATGTTGCACGTACGAACCCCTAACATATTTACATGTGTGTTTTGCACTTTCCTCTTTATAAAGCTCTTAAGTTTGAAATTAAGTGGCTAAAAATTATGTGCTGGAATCGACTATTACACTACGTCTTTGAATCTAAATACAAGAAGCCCCCAACTACGTCTGTTTTAGCAATTTTTTAACATATATAAATATACACTCTTATGATCCCTGCATAACAATCCACCAACCGTGTCACCTTCAAACAAAAACTAAATTGTGTTGAGAAATCCTAAAGGACCATGGTAATTATGCTTCGCCCTAAAGATACGGTGATTTGGCAGAGTGAACGCTGTTGGAACATCGAGGAGGCTAATTGCAAACATGAGCCAGGCTGTACTCCAGTCTCCAGCCGTCTCGACCACTACCCGACCGGCTCACCGCCCCGGTGCGAAAAGGCCGCACGACACATCTTGCAAAAAGCTACTCCTATGGCGGACTGCCTAAAAGCCATGGAGTACACACCTGTTGTGCAGGTCCATCGACACGAGAGAGTTTAAAAGGCCGTCCCATGCCCTTCTTTGACTGGTAAAGGCAGGAGAAGAAGAAGCCGCAAGAACACCAAAGCACCGAGACAAATCCTCCAAGAATCCACCAGCAGCCAAGAGGAAGCATTCCTCTTTCGATCGATCGATTGATATCATCGGCCGACCGATCGATCGATCGGGATGTGGGAAGCGGGAGGCCTCCACGGCAGCCACGAGGCGCTGTTGCTCCATGCCGCCGGGTCAGACGCGGGCGACGTCGTCCACGGCCAGGCCTCGGGCCTCCTGCCGTGCACGTGGCTCGGGCCGGCCACCGCGCCGTCTTACCCCTACATGGCTCCCCACGCGCCGCCGGCGCCGGGGCACTTATTTGGCGTTGACGATGCTGCCGCGGGGCCGTTCGGCTTCGACATCGGCGGGTACGGCGGCGGCGCTGGGGTCGGCGTGGGGCTGTTCGGCCTCGACCCGCCTTCGCATCAGCACCACGGGATGGTCGCCGACGCGGGGTCGTCCAGGGTGGTTTGGGGGCTGCTCGGCACCCTGCAGGCGGAGTTGGGGCGGATGACGGCCAAGGAGATCTTGGACGCGAAGGCGCTGGCGGCGTCGCGCAGTCACAGCGAGGCCGAGCGCCGGCGCCGGCAGCGCATCAACGGGCACCTCGCCAGGCTACGCAGCCTCCTCCCTAACACCACCAAGGTGATTGACGCACTGTGCGATGATCAGTTAATTGCTTGCACCTTCTTTCCCCATGCTTATTTGCAGATAGAAACACCTGGTGACTGGTGTACATGATCATGATGGCCGAACCCTAGAACTTGGTGGCCATGTCAGAAGATCGATCGATCTGCCTGACTTGCTCAATCACAGCAAGATCGGCAGAACCCAGTCCAGGATCGATAGATCAGTGGACTAATCAATCAAACAGGGTTAAGAGGCACAGGCAGCACAAACAAGTGTCTAGCTAAGCTACCTACCTAATTGGCCTAGACAGTTTCTCCCCAGAACTTCTAGCCTCCCGCCACACTTGCAACAAATTCTCATATAGCATGATTTCATTCCTGAAATGTGGGGAAGAAATATCCAATTCCCATGAATTTCCTAACTAATGCCTGCCATAAAATTGCCATAGCATTGGGGCAGAAATTTCGTGGGATTTGACAAGAAACATTTCAATTTCTACAAGTGATGACAGAGAAGACTAAGATCAAGTCAAGGTCGGGTGGTTAATCTTAAGTAAAACCATCAACAAATGAACAGTCATAGACACTAGTCATGGAGTACAGCAGTAGAGTTTGTAGGACTCGCTGCCACTGACAAGGCGGCATGCAAGAGAGGGCCTCGTCGGAAACCGCGCGCCCTGCGGCATGCGAGATCGATCGAGCAGCCCGTGCAAGACAAGGGCGCACGCTCGTGTCAGAGCTCATCACCTCAGCCTCACGCAAGGCGTGGCAACGCACCAAAAGCTAAGCAGCGGCAGCAGCAGGCCTGGACGCGCATGCAAAGGCTGTTCCCACGCGCGCGATTTTTGTAAGCTTTTCCTCCATGCCCGCATGCCCTCATCGCACCAGACCAGGCCACTCGATCGCCTCCTCCTCTCTCCTACCGCCACTACTACGCTAGTGGTCAGCTACATGCTCGCACATACTTCACTGCCATCCACTCGCCAAAGCACTGTGCCTGTCCTCCTCCAGCTCATGATGCATGCATGCATCGGAACCGACCTTCAGATCGGGTAGACTCAAGGTGCTAATCATTCATGGTGGATCTGAGTCCGTTCTCGTGTGTTCGGCGTGCAGACGGATAAGGCGTCGCTGCTGGCCGAGGTGATCGAGCACGTCAAGGAGCTGAAGCGGCAGACGTCGGCGGTGCTGGACGCGGCGGAGAGGCAGGAGGATCAGCAGGGGGACGCGCCGTCGGCCACGCAGCAGCTGCTCCGCCTGCTGCCGACGGAGGCCGACGAGCTGACGGTGGACGCGGCGGAGGACGGCGACGGGAGGCTCGTCGTGCGCGCGTCGCTGTGCTGCGAGGACCGCGCGGGCCTTATCCCCGACGTCGCCCGCGCGCTCGCCGCGCTCCGCCTGCGCGCGCGCCGCGCCGAGATAGCCACGCTAGGCGGGCGCGTCCGCAACGTGCTCCTCATCACCGCGGACGACGATGAGGCCGAGGCCGACGGAGACGACGACGTCGACGGCGACGGGTGCGAAGGCGCCGGCGCCGCCCAGTCTCACCGGCGGCACGAGCTCGTCGCGGCAGTCGAGGAGGCGCTGCGCGGCATCATGGACCGCAAGGCCGCGAGCAGCGGCGACGCGTCCTCGTCCAGCGCCGGCAGCGGGAGCCTCAAGAGGCAGCGCATGAGCGGCGGCGCGTACGAGCAAGGTTCTTCCTAGTACTGTCGGCGCGCAAGCATGCTTGCTAGTTCCATGCATGCACCGCTCATTCTCAAGCTAGCATGAAATATGCGAAGCATCACGCCTGTATGCATGGCTAGCTAGCTTATGATGAAATTCAAATTTAGTATAGCTATAAGTTACAGTCCACTTCAGATCTCTAGGGCTGCCTCTTCTTTGTTTTCTGTTGCTATGGGAACGAATGGTAAGTCCATGAGAGAAACTGAGAAAGAGAAAGGAATCGATCCGTCCAAGGCAGGGATAGTTTTATGAATCCCTTAAATTAGCGTGTGCTTTACTTACATTATATCGTGTATACTCCTTCCGTTCTTTAATTGATGTGGTCGTTAATTTTTAAGTTTCACTTTGACTATTCGTTTTATTAAAAAAATTGATAAATTTTATATATTTTGATATAATTTAATTTATCATTAGAGTTATTTGAATCATAACTTAAAATTTTACACATTCAAGCAAATTTTTTGAATAAGACAAATAGTCAAAGTTAAATTTAAACGGCGACATCAATTAAAATGGGATGAATCGAGAGCTTGTTATGATGAGCCTCTGATAAAATTGGGATTATAAGTGTGTGTACACGTGTAATCTCTGGGGTATAATCGAAGTTGGAATTGGTGGTGGAGGTTAAATTTCTCAGAGGGAAAAAAAATTCTTGATGAACGTGGACTATACGTGGACAGGTCTATTGCGTTATTTTCAGTTTGTTACTATTGTTTGTCTGTTTTTCTTCATGGATAATGTTTAGCTGCTCTTCTCGTTTGCCATGATCAAAATAAGTTGTACTTGTCGAATGAGTAGTGTTCTCGATTGTCATTTACTGTTGTGGCTAGATTTTTAATTTAATCTCAATGCAGATTAGTATTATTATCATTATTACTCTTTCAAGTTTATGGATGGATCTGGTGAACTATTTTCTGCACGCAATATATCCCAGAGCTGTTGGTATATATATGCAGAAACATTTAATTGTGCTGTTTGCTAACATGGTAAAATCAAGTTCAGGTGATATCCATCAATTTTAATTCCTATTTTCCTAGTTCCCTCAATCCACCGAATTCGGGACACTTTTAAGTGTTTTCAGAGGGATCCTGTTAATTTTCTTCAACAGAGCCAATCGAATATTCCATGGGCGTACATATAATGAAGCTTATTTCTTTCCTACGTACATCAGACACTACAAGAAAAATGATTTTTAGCTACCAAGGATCTTGGTCACTAAAAGCTACAAATTGGTTGCTACTAGAGTTTAGTCACCGTTAAACATTGGTCGCAGTGTGGTCACAACAGCTTTGTCGTTGCATGCTTTTAGTGACCAATATGAACAAATCTTAGTCACTAAAGTCCCCATCTATAGTAACCAACTTTTTATTGGTCACTATAAGAGAACAACTTTAGTTACCAACAACATTTGGTGACTACATAAGTTTAGCAACCAAGAAAAATATTGGTCACCAAATTCCTCCACCGACTAAATAGACCTTGGTCACTAAATAGGTATAACCATCAAGCAAATAGTGGTCACTAAAATTGTTTAGACATTAAATTATCATTGGTGACTACATATATTTAATAACAAAGAATATAACATTGGTGACTAAAAGGACAATAGGCTAGTACAAATATCAGCCAACAAACTGTAGTAACACATGTTCAGATAACCAAATACAATAATACTGATTATGTGATTGACCAAATAATTCATATATCTGTCACCATCAACATAAAATCCTTACAAATAAGATTTTGTTCTCTCTCTAAAACTCATCATATTATATTAATCTACATCTATATGAACTGCCCATATATAATACTTTAGATACTCTCTCCGTTTTTTAATTGCTGTCGCCGTTGACTTTTAATTTTAACTTTGACCATTCGTCTTATTCAAAAAATTAGTTCAAATGTATAAAATTTTAAGTTGTAATTTTAAATAACTTTAATGATAAATGAAATTATAACAAAATATATAATATTTATTAATTTTTTTAATAAGACGAATAGTCAAAGTTGAAGTTAAAAGTCAACAACAACAACAATAAAGAACGGAGGGAGTATATAGTTTACTCTAGTCTTGAGCCTCCCAGCTCTTCCTGGTTAAATGGCCATTCTTTAAACAAGAAGTCCCTGCGCATAGAAGCTGATTGCAGCGGACTCCACTGTTTTGAGTTTTTCGACTCTCTTCACGTGCCTTAGTAACAAATCTAACTCCACCAACAATACATTCAGAGTACTTGCGTACTTTTTTATTTGGACCAATTGCTAAAGCATATAAACAATCAGACACTTCGGATGATCCTTGGCAGTGTAAGTCTATTACCAAAATGTCACAAACAGGGTAAATTATTATGCAATACAACCATCCATGTCCTAAATGACTGTGTAAGTCTACAAATATAAATTTGTTAGCTTACTCTTTGGCAAAACATGTAGCAAACTCTATCTGTTGTCTAGCCAAAACATCGGTCACGCCTTCCATCACAAGGGCATCCTCACGCTCACTAAAATAATTTTCAAGATTACTAAATGTAACTAGTAAAAAGAATATGTATATATAAATTTCAGATCCACTTACTCTGTGTTTTTGTAGTTCTTCACAATTATTGAGCACATACCAGGACAAGGATTCAAATAAATCATGTTTCAATATTATATCATCCTTGTGGCCAAATGCACGAAATTAGTTGAGAAAACAGAGAAGCGGTTAGTTGGCACTCTGCATCATAGTTTCGCTCTTGTCTATTAAATTTTGTCTCAATTCCATGGAGATACATTGAGCAATATGTGCACTCCATGCTAAAGGCCTTAGCAATTGAACCCTCTGGAAGTGCCGTATTAGTTACTATGGTTTTCAAAGACCCAAGGAACCTAAACACTCATTTTGCAATATCATCAAATACACTAGAAAAATCAGAAGAAAGCTAATTGAGATAAGTGATACCTTTCCATAAAATATATCCACCTATAATTTACTGGATCTCCAAGTCTTGCCTGATGTGGCAAATGAACTGCTAAATGTATCATGATATCAAAGAACGCTGGTGGAAAAATCATTTCCAATTTACACAATACAATAATTATTTGCTGCTCCACTTTTTTCAGGACATCAAGTCTCAACTTGGAGCATAACTGCCGGAAAAAACTGCCCAACTGCAGCAGTGTATCAAATATATTCTTTTGGACAAAACCATGCATTCCAAGTGCAAGTTTCCATTGGAGAATAATGTGGTGGTCATGGGTCTTTAATCCTGTTATGTTACCATCTTTATAACTCACACCTCTTGATATGTTTGCAGCAAATCCATCTGGAAAGCAAACTGATTCTATGAACTGAAAAAAATCTCTCACCTCTTCCTTGGACAGCGTGTAACATGCACTAGGCTTCACTACATTGCTTCCATTTTGTTGCAAGTGTAGATCCTTACGAATGTCCATATCCTGCAGGTCCATACGAGCCTTAAGTGTGTCCTTTGTTTTACCATCAATGTTCAACATGGTTCCTAATAAGCTCTCACAAATATTCTTCTCTATGTGCATGACATCAAGGTTATGTGGCAGCTTGAGTTCCTTCCAATATGGCAGCTCAAATAGAATGCTTCTCTTGTTGAAATTTTTCCATGGTACACTCGTATCAAGAGCCTTTCTATTCTTATCTCTCTTCTTTCCATATGTGAAGCCTTGCAAATAATCTAACTTTTGGAGCAAAGCAAATATTTCATTTCTTGATGGCTGCTTTGAGGGTAATGCTTTCTCACTCTTACCATTAAAAAGTTTGCTTCTTGTCCACCTATGTTGAATAGGCAATTATCTCTGATGACATAAGAAACCAATCTTACTTCTTAGGGGTTGTGAATATATTCCTTCGAGACAAACTGGACAAGCTGCCCATTGGAACGTACCCAAACACCGAACCTAATGCTGGGAGGTCATCAATGGTCCAACGAAGCACTGCACGCAGATTGAATGTTTCTCCCAAAGCTGCATCATATGTAAGCGCCCTAGCAATAAAGAGTAGCTTTAAATCCTCCACAAGAGGCCTCAGATACACATCAATATCCCTACCAGGCCCTTTCTTTCTAGGAATCAGCAAAGGCATCAATATAAAAGGCTCCTTCATACACCTCCATGGTGGCAAGTTATAGACAACTATCACCACTAGCCATATACTATATGAACTGCTTATAAGTCCAAATGGATTAAAACCATATGTTGCAAGTCCTAAGCGCAAATGCCGTGGGTCTTGGGCAAGCCAAGGATATATCATATCTAGATGCTTCTAAGCTTCACCGTCCGCTGGGTGCCTCAACACATTTTCTTCAACTACACACTTTTCACTATGATAACATAGGTCTGAAGCTACCTCCTTGTTCATGAATAGTCTTTGTAACCTAGGTATCAATGGAAAGTAACGTAAAACCTTACGAGGCCTCCTTGCTTTCCCGTCATGTTTCTTTCATCTTGATTCTTTACAAATCGGGCATTGATCTTCATCTTTGAGCTCCTTCCAAAACAACAAACAATCATTTATGCAAGCATGAATACTTTCATAACCTAACCCTAAATCTCTAAACATTTTTTTGGCTGCATAATATGTAGTTGGAAGTGAGTCACCAGTTGGCAAAGCTTCTTTGAGGAGTTTGAGTAACATCTCAAATGATTTATTACTCCAATGGTTTAAATTTTTTATGTGAACAAGCTTCAAAATAAATGATAGTATTGAGTGACTTTTGCAAACAGGATACAATTCACATTGTGCACTACTCAGCAAGTTATTAAAGCGGATCGACAATTCATTAGATTTGTTGATGTTTTCTCCACCACTATTTTGGTTTTCTTGCTGCTCAACACACGATTTTGACCTCTATATATCTCGTAGAAGATCCTGAATCGCATCAAACCCATCAAAATCATCATCTGAATCTTCAACTTCTTCATCACGCTGACTTTCATCATTAGTTACCTCTTCCCCATGAAATATCTACTTTGTGTATGAATGTTGAATGCCATATAGTATGAGATGGGTTTGAACTAGTTGTATGGACTGATGACTTATATTCACACAATGTAGACAAGGGTAAAGAATAACATCACTGCCTCCATTATGCTGGTAAGCAAACTTAACAAATGCATCAACCCCAGCTCTATATTCCTTTGAAAACCTATCAAGCAACTTCTTCCAACTTTTATCCATACTCTATTTTACTCCTGTTGTAACCCTTGTGTTAGCTAACTAATTTGTAAATAAACAGCTTAAGTGCTAGTATATTCAGTCAGCATACAGTCTCTCTGAATTAAGCTACATAACACTAGGGGCATGTGAGTAGGTCCTACATGTGAGTCAATTCTACCCATTAATACATCTCTATTTTACTCATGCCGGTAGTCCATATGTTAGCTAGCTAATTTATAAACAAAAGAACTCAAGTCATAGTATATTCAATCATTAGAAAAAAACTCAAGTCATATTATTCAATCATCACAAAATCTCTGAATTAACTAACATAAAGCTAGGTCATGCGAGGTCAATACTAGACTATTGCTCAATTTTCATAAAGTTGCAGGACACAACAACATCCAGTGCTCACAAATAAGAATTTATAGGTAGATTTGAAAGGCATCACTAAAACCTAATAGAATTTCTCATACAAATTAGATATTACAAATTTACTTTCTAAGCTAAAGCATAATGTCAAAAAGAATATCAAACGTGGATGTGGACTAGATTTGCAGATCAAACAAGTCAAGAAGGAGCATCATGATGAAAAATTGTGCAGGGAATTAGGGGCAGAAGGAATTTCATACTTAGAACTTGTTGAAGGGGATTCGTTGGAGTTGATGCCTTCCTCGTACTTGCCCCCTAGCCTCTGCTTCTACGGTGCCGCTGTTCCAAGATGTTGCCCACGTCACCGCTCCTGTCGCGCTGCTGCTCTGGGTCGCGCCGCTTCTCTGGGTCGAGCCACGGCTCTGCGCCTCGCTCCCTGGGTCGCCCTGTCGCACTGCTGCCCCACACTGCCTCCCCGCTCTGCGCCCCAACGACGCGCCGCTCTGCCGCGTCGCTGTGTGCCCACAACAACGCGCCTCTCTGCCGTGGCCATGTGGTACAACAGGTTTGTTGAATGGATTTCGTCTTACAGAATCATCTGATTACAGGATTATGTTGTAAAATTGAATCAATAATATCATAGACCTCTGTGATTCTGTGTGCGTGGTGGCTAATGGAGACTAGCTCGACACAAGTTTGAATCGATGAGCTTGTATATAGGTTTGTCGAACCTTTAGGCCCGAGAATTTTTATTCTAAATTCTGTATTTTTTTCTTACGAAATTGAATAAATTTTGTGTGATTTCTTTGAAATTACTGCATTTCTAAGGAGGCCTTAGATTCCTACTGTAGCTAACTACCTTGCTCCATAGGCATAAATTCTGTGTATGCCTATTTTGGATCAGTGGACACAGAGGGACTATATGCTAGTAGAATATTTTGTGGATCTTCCAATGTTTGATGCTCTTTTCTCTCACTTATACATCAGCGATTTGTGTTCATGTTTATATTCGAGACTTCGCATCGACCAAGCCAGATACTTGTATGTAGGCTAGCAGCTTGTAAAGCTTCTATGCAACGGAACATGGGACAAAACTGGAAGCCGGCAGGCAGGCACGAAAGGCACTCAAAAGCCAGTGCATGTGTTTGCTCCGCTGTAGTAGGGCAACCGGGCCCTGTAGCTCCAGCACGGGAGCGCACGCGTGGAGCGAGGTGGACCATGCCTGCCTCCACATCACCACATGATTACTATCTTGTTCATGATTACCGCAGCGCAGCTTTGTCGACTGACTGATTCCACCTGAGAACGAGCAGAGTTAATTGAGGCATGTGAAGGATTAACAGGTGATCATCATTGGTGGGGGTGGAATGGATGGACGTGAATGTGTGGTTTAAATTAAGGACGGAGTTAAGTAAAGTTCCACTTTTGTTGAAAAGATGGGAAAGTTGTGCTTAAAAGCTTCGCATGATAATTGAATTGATAATATATACATTCATCTCCACCGAAATTGCTACAGCCCATTCTGAACCATAGACTTCTAGGCCCTATTTGTAACGGTTTTTTTTTTTCCAGATCAATTTTCTTGAAAGCTAGGTTCCCGCAGAATCAGTTTTGGATAGAAATTACGGTGGAAAGAAGCTACCTATTTGGCAGTCCTGCTTTGCCCACCACTATGCGCGGTCAGAGCTGGAGGATGCGGAGGATGGCCACCAACATTCGCCTCACCACTATGCGGAGGACGGCCTCGTGGCTAGAGGATGGGGCGGGGGAGGACGGCCACCACCATTCGCCTCATCACTGCGTGAGACTTGTGGATGGAGGTGGAGGACGGGGCCAGGTGGAGGTGCTTTCGGTGGAAGCACTATAAGAGCTGACTTACGGGAGCGTTGGAAATAATCGTGTGGATCGGAGCTGATTAAGAATCGATCCGTTTGTCTGCTTAATGTCAACAGAAGCGCCTCCTGGATGCGGTTCCAAATGGGGCTCTAATCCTCTCTTCAATGGTAGTAAATAGCTCATGGTTCAGCCTTTGCTTCCGAATGTCCTTGTGTCCGGCGCCTCTTCGTAGTTATTGTGAACCTTAAAGAGGTAGAACAATGTCGGTGTAGGGGACCTCAGATGGATTGCCCTAAAAGATATAGTATTGATGATTCTATGTATGTAAAAACGGCATGCGGTAAAATTTAAAGAATTAAGGATATTCATCATTTCGTTGACCCAATTGTAGTTACTTATTAGCAAAAAATAGGATTTTCTATTTTTTTGGGTATATGATTTATTGACGACCAAAATTATAGGATAGCATTTTTGAATTACAAACAAATAAAAACCAAAGACTATAGCATAAGTATTGGTGTCACAACTCGTTTTCATATGCGAAGCTGAAAAAAAGTTTAGAAAGAGTTTTCATGAGAATTTATGTCATCTTACAAAAAAATTGAACTAACCAATATGTGTCCTTGTTTCGTGTCGCTAAGTAAAGAGCTTAAGGCAAAGCCCATCTAACAAAATCATGGAGGATCATTTTGGAGCAAGTAAAGGCTGTGTTCATTTGCCAGGGTTACGAACTGCAGTTGCGCACGCTAAATTTATATAGAATAGCTATAGCAATGCATAATAAAACTTAGGCCTTATTCATTTAAGGATGTCACACTTTTAGAATGGCTTAGAATGAGTGGGATTGACAGGCATGGTTTTAACATATAGTATGATCATAAAGGACAGTCTGATTTGAAAATAAGTCTGTCTCACCCAGTCCCACCCCTTTTTTGTATATAATAAAATCGTTCCTACTAAGTATATATGAGAACAAAATAGGCTAATAAGGACAATCTGATGCAGTAAAGTTAAAGAAATATTGGATTCATTACTTACCTTAATTAAACATAGTTGGAACAGAAGAACTATGAATTTAATTCTACATATGATTTGAATGACATAAATAAATTCACTCAATCTGATGCTGGAATAAATACAATTTAGGAATGATTCTAAGCTGCCGAACGAGCCTGAAGAGCTGCAGCAAACGTGAACCGAGCAGGCCCAAAACTCTCTAAATGGTCCACGTTGCCTTTCCTGCTCCTTAAAAATTCATGTGGTGAAAATAAAAAGAACTCCACGCGTCTACACGTTCCCCAATCCACCGACTCTCAAGGACAAAAATGTAATCAACGGTGACTAGAGAACTGCACCAATGTTGAGTTGGTACTAGTAAAAAAAAAAAAATCTGGTGAGACCCGTGGCCCAGAAGTCCGGACCGCAGACTGGCCTGACAGGTGGCTGCCTCGCGGCGCGAGCAAAATAACTGGGCCACAAAATTTTATTTTGTTTTTTCCGTTCTTCTCCGCACCGCACGTCGACCGGCGGCCCACGGGAGCCTTCAGCCCTTCGCCACCGAGTGAGCCTCAGGGAAGAGGAAGAGAGGATCCCGAGAAGATTCAGAGGCCAGCAGCGCTCCGACAGCGGCGACGGTGCTGCGCGACATGGAGGCCAGCCGGATCGCCCTCCCGGCGGCGAGCGTCTTCCCGTGTCGCCACGCGGCGGCAGGTGCCCCCTCTCTCTCGTTTCTGGTTCTCGGTATCTCATTTCTTTGTCTCTTGGATGCGAATTGGGAGGAGCAGTGCGTGCCTGTGCGTTCGTAGTACTAATGGATAACATTAAGACGGGTAGTAGGAGGTTGCGCTGTACGAGCGGTTCGGGGGAAATTTAACTTGGCTAGAGTCGCCGTACTGCTAATATAGATTTGGTCAGGGAGGGAACAGTCCTTCCTTCAGTATCCTGCTATCAAGTTTCAGGTTAATATTGGCAATAGGCGGAGTGATGACGCTATATGCTAAAACTAATCAACTATCGACTCTGTTCTTGGCAGCAGCGAAAAGAAATGTTAGATGCCTAGCATTAGTGACATGGGAGTGGGAAATGCGACCAAGGACGCTGTGCTGGAGATATGATGATATTTAACTTAGATAATTTGCTTCACTGTGCAACCAGTGCTTCTTGTTTGTTACATTAGTGCTCCTGCTTAATTTCATAAAATAGAAGAACCCTTTGCTTCATGTGAGCATTGCTGCTCCTTCAGGACTATTAGGTATTCTGTTTATGTTTGTTATGCTGCTGTTGGAACCATTTTGCGTGTGAGATGGTAGTCTCCATGTAGATTGCTATTATCAGGTAGACTCCACGTAGGCAGCTATTATCAACTTGCAGGCTTAGGAAGGAATGTTATCAACTCTGTTCATGGCCTGCAAATTTAAGTTTTAAATACGTCCTGCATAAACGTCATTTTGGTCTGTTCCAGTACCTAAACCTTAGTGCTTCGTTTGATTTCTCCAGCATTCTTTGGTTATGGATATCTTTGTTGGATGCAAGGTTCTTGTCTGATACCCAAAGAACCTGTAAAAGATCGGCGTGCCATTTTTATAAAAGATCAGCTTATTCCAACTGTAGAACTACCCAAACACCTTTCATCCTTTGTGGTGTTATGAACTTCTGTTCATTCCTGCTAATATTTCTGAAAATGTGATAGTTTGTTTCCTTCCAAAGCTCTCAAATAATAATGTTGCTTAAATTCATGCCCTGCCTGAGAAATCTTTCTCCATGTTGATCCACCAATCTGCAAGCTTACTATTCTAAGATATTACTACATTGCTGTCACAGTGTGATAATTGATAGCTGTTCATCTTTCAACCTGCTGAGACCAGCATGTCGCCAAGAACTCTGTGCTAGGGATATGATATTTTAGATCTGTTCCTTTTGTCATCTTGGACTGTTTTTGCTCTTAAGTGACAGCTAATTTTTCTTGCTGCTTTTTCCTAATGTTATGCAGGAGACAGGGCGTTTCTTCACAAAACAAGGATCCCAAGTCTTGCAGTTCCGATGGCTCTGGCAGCAGTTGCATCAGGAAAAGGTGGTGGTGTGCTTGATCGGCCTGCAGAGAAAGTTACTCCTGGTCGCCAGTCTGAATTTGATGTCAAGTAAGTGATACATTTGCTGCGGACCTGCATATTTTCCTATTATTTCTGAATTCCAGATATTGGGAACGTGAATTGTAGATAGGAACTCAATAAAATACATGAGTGATGTGAAACTGAAGCAAAGTTGTCAATTTAAGTAGCATCTGGAGTTCTAGACCACTCCGTTGCTAAGTAAGATTGTCAACTGTTCTCTGTTCATTTTATTGTTGTTATTGCCAGTGCAAACATCATTTCATGACAAGGATAAATCATCTTTTTCATGTACAGACTGTCTTTTTTTTTTTCTTCTTTTAAAAAAAGGGGCAGCCTGGTGTACTTAGCTCCCGCTTGTGCAGGATTTGGAGAAGGGTCCGATCTCTTTTATATGCAGCCTTTCCCTACGTTTCTGCTAGAGGCTATTTTGGTTCTCCTTTTATTAATATTTAACTGCAGGGACGCCCCATGCTCAAAAAGAAATTATCATAAGACATTTTCTGTTGAATCACAGTAGAGTATTGATAGTTGAACGTTTTATGTGCATATCTATTTTCCCTATTTGTGTTCCAGAAGTTCCTTGCTTTTTTCTAGAAACATGGTTTTTGATATTATCGGAGTTTTTTCACAAGGTCTTGATATGAATTCAGAATCTCTGCGAAGGCTTCAAATGAGTTTGTTTGTTTGCATTTTTTTCTACTTTTTTATGGGGTGCAATATTTCCAGAATTGGTAGTGTCACAATTGCTACTTTTTTCTTAACAAACTGATACAAGACAGTCAATTTCAGAAAAAAAAAGACTGTTAGTGTATAGTATACACACGCCTTATGTGAAGAGGTTTCGTTTTATATGGTTAAAAGACTGCATGTTTTGTTCAGTTTGCATTGCATGTTCACATTTCTTATCTTGCATAATTGATTGGGCAATACTGCAGCACTGAACAAAAACAGTGAAGCACTAGCATGTATTGGCCTAGGAGATTCTGGGCAAACCAGGCTACTGAACGATTGGCTGCTCTGCAGATGGGTTTTATCCTTACCATTTTGGGTCCTTTGTGAGCAGTTGATCAGAGTGTCGTCACCCCCCCCCCCCCCCCAAAACAGAAATTTAGTTGCTTTGGAATAACCTGTCTTTAGCAGCTCAGCCTGACACCACAGGTTATTGAATCCAGTAAAATCCAGTAAGATGGTCTCCAAGGGC
Organism: Zoysia pacifica; assembly: GCA_001602315.1. Classification (NCBI taxonomy): domain Eukaryota; kingdom Viridiplantae; phylum Streptophyta; class Magnoliopsida; order Poales; family Poaceae; genus Zoysia; species Zoysia pacifica. The sequence continues at coordinate 52,699 of BCLH01001670.1, read as the reverse complement.
CTATAGCTGTGGGATGTTTTCGTTAGTGTGTACAACTTATGTGTTTAATGCTTGACCGTATGTCTGATGGCATTATTAAATCGTGATGCATAGGAAGTAAAGTGGCTTCTGTTATGTTGCTTTCAGTTTTCAGGCTTGCTGAACTGATCTCATTGAGCTGCACACTTTCCTAAAATATTTACATATAGTTGTTGTTGATCCCTTATCTGAATGTGCAATTGCAAACCATTTAGTGACCACGTTGATCTCTTCTGCAGGAAAAGGCGCAAGATGACACCACCCTACCGCGTCATCCTGCACAACGACAACTACAATAGGCGTGAGTACGTTGTCAAAGTCCTGATGAAAGTCATACCCGGAATGACTGTGGACAACGCCGTCAACATAATGCAGGAGGCGCACGTAAATGGGCTGTCGGTGGTAATCATCTGCTCCCAGTCCGAAGCTGAGGAGCACTGCACGTCGCTCAGGGGCAATGGCCTGCGAAGCTCGATTGAGCCTGCGAGTGGTGGGTGCTGAAGGAAGGGTGCTCCTGATTTTTTTTTGCACAGTATATAATTTGTAAATACCCTGGGTGATAAGATAAAAGCTGAAATGGGTTAACAGTCAGTACCCCAGTACCAATTTGTACTTGTAGGTGTAAACCATGTAATTGCCCCTGTAGAACAGACATAGCTTTTCAAGTTATGGCTTTACGAAAACATTAGTTACTTCAATTCTAAAGCAATAGAGGTATTGCGTGACCTCAACATTTTGTGGATGCTTCTGAAATCTGCGTGCTGCGGCCATTGGTCTCATCAAGCGTCACTATTAACTTGTTAGCTCATGTTTTCCTTTTTGGTCTCCAAGAGAAAAAGATTTTCCTTGCTATAATTTAATTGAATGAATTGAAAAAAAAGAGCTAAATTCAGCTTACAAGCTCTCTGAGCTTTTGTAAGAAGCCGTTGTTGGTATATTGCCAGTTGAGCGTGTGGATCCTCTGCAGTAATGCAAGGTCACTGTCATGTTGGTCCCATATGGCAGTGGCCTTTGTGGCAATATACTTAGAGCAACCATTCCACCAATCTTTTGACTTTTGGATCTCGAACTCACAAGAGAAATTACTAACTTCTTCCATCGCGGCAGCTCTAAGCTGTAGATCTCTACTTGGGCTTTCTTGCTGCACCAGACAAAGCTGGTGTTGTCTTCTCCAAGATCGTGTTGACCAAGAGCAGAACATTATTTCATAATTCCTCGTCTACATGGATCTATATATGTGCAGATCCGTGGTGCACGGTAGGTGAAAACCCACGAGATAACATTTACTCTTCCTGTAAGACCGATCTTATATATGTTGTCCAATTATATAATCAGTAACAAACAGATAGTAAAATTTTGAAAAAAAGGTTAACAAATATAAGATCCTATTTGTTTCACTTTTGCTGTCTTTCTCACTGAAAGTCGAAAGGATAAAAAAACAAGGTTTAGCAAAGTTGTCTTTTGGAACACTATAATTCAAAACTAGAAAATATACGTGGCATTGCCGCACTTGAATTAGTTTTTACTTAGATGGCCCAATATCAATGATGCATATATCTAATCGTATCAAATTGAATATGAATGAAGATATTCCTCAGTTTATATTTGATGAAGCCATAGTAATTTGATCAAGTGCTATAAAACATAAATAAACTATAGTAATTAATTTCATAGAAATTTTTCATCCTTGGTATCAAAATCGAGTGAGTTCTCACGATGGGGCATGGGCCACTGCATGCCTATACCTTAGAGGATGCATCTAAAGGCAGTTGCTGATGATGACAAGCTGAAAGAAATGAAAAATATTACTTTGCATATCAAATTGAAAAAAAAAAGATAGTTCCTACATAAACAACGGTGACAGATTGAAAGAGCGACAAATGAAACATGAAAAATATTCCTTTGCCATCTTGTTGCACAAATGCTCAAATACAATAGTACAAATCACGACTTTAAAACGACATAATTAAACTTTCAGATGAGCCAAAGGAAGTTCATCTTTATGTTTCACGATTTTAGAAATAATTGGCTGAGGGAGAATAAGTAAAATGATTGTGGACAATGACATTTGAAACTAAATTGTATAGGTGGGTAATATGATCTTTGCCTTCTCCAAAAAGGCCCTACAACCTTTGATGGGATAAACATGTTGCAAGTTCAAAATTGCAATTATTACCCCGGTTATTTAATTCAAACAAGTTTTTATTATATGAAAGAGCTGTTATTCACTTCTTGAACTTACTTTCCGAACAGCCAAACCTTTTCAATCAGCTACACGCCTGCCCTCAATATTCCTTGTAGAATTAAAATATCCTAAGTTACTTTTTAATGGATTAAGCTCCTTTCATCAGAAAGCACAACCATTTTTGGGAATACTGTTATTCTTTATACCCTTTTTAAATAATGAAGCGGTTATGTGATTACCGGTGTCAAAATTGTAACAAAGTACTAGGTTTTGTTGAGCCCTGTACATTAAGATAAAATAAAAAAATTTGACGTTCAAGCACTTCAGTCATATTGTAGGCTGTTTCCTTCATTAATAATGGAACTGAGTGAATTGATCAAGCATTAGGGCATATATATTGCAGACATTAAAGTATTAGGACATAAATATTGCACTTGCATGTAATAAAGCATTATTTCTCCCTTTTATTTTCAATATTTATGATGCATAAACAATCACAAGCAAATTGCTAGATTATTCATTATATCCTATGGCAAAAGTTAGTTTATGCAAAATCTGTCGAGAATTTGGTCATGAAAAATAATGTTACTAAAAACTATATATTATTAAAAACTAATGTTGTTGTTTTTAACTGTTCAGTTTCGCTAACACTCACCTGGCGAGATGGGTTAGAGCAATTAAAAACTAATGTTGTTATTTCTAGCTGTTCAGTTTGGCTAACACTCTTCTGGCGAGATCGGTTAGAGCAATGTGCTCCAGTTGCCTGAACTCCCGTCCACCCCAGGTTCAAGTCATGGCACCACTTTCTTAAGATGAAATTTAGGGGGGGGGGGGGGGCGTCTCTTTGTCTGATTGAATATTTTTTAGCTGTTTAGTTTCAGGTTAGGAAGGATAAGTACACGACATCTAGGACAGCTAAGTGTTGTTGGTTTAATTTCTAGCATTTATAAAATTTGAAACTAAATATCGCATTAGTTTTCCAGCATCTACCCTAGAATCCTTTGAGGATAGACTATTCTTTGTAAAATGCAACTTATTTTGTGCCTCTGTTATATTTCTTTTTAGATAGTAGGGCGTAACCTGTTGAAGAGGGCAGTCCGCCAGTAATACTTCCGCTCTCAAAAGTTCAAGCTTGTGTAAAACATGGGATCTTTTTTGAGTGGATGACAGAATCTGAGGAAATATCAGTCACGTCCAGCTTGCCATTGTTGACTCACAATGTTGCTCCAACACTCCGTATGCAGGACACATTGCTCCTTAGGTATTGTAACAAATATATGTCAGTTATGTAGATGTGGTAGATACAAACGACACCAAATCAGATGGACTAAGTTGTAACGGCAACCAGTGGCCATATTATGTTGATGACCAGGGTATTTTGTGGCAGTTTGAGTACAAACCTGGACTCAAAACAATAATTTTAGTACAAACCTGGACTCAAAACAATAATTTTACGACCGTAGGGTTAAAAATTGATGTCCACCCATTTTAGTCCAACGGCTTCAACGGTTTTAATAGACCCTTGACCTAATCGCGCTCTGATTGGGGGCGCTCAGCCCATTATGGTTGGTGAGCCTCTGTCGCCAGCGCCACAATACATAAAGGTAAAGGGCCAGCCGAAACTCATGACCGAAGTTCATCCGTATCGCCGCACCCCACCAACAAACCCTAAACCCGATCTGAGGGGGCGCTGTGCCGACGGTAAGCACCACCGCCGTCATCGCCACGACGACCACCGTCACCGAGAGATCGACGACGTCGCTGTGACTTCTACGCACTGCCCTCTCCACCGACCAACGCTGCCCTAACGCAGAGGACCGCACCGACAAAAGGCAGATGATCGGATCGTCTTCTACGACTCCGACGACCGGATCCGAAGGTATTGACCACCTTCGAACCACAGATCTGTTACCGACACGAAACTCTCAGATCTACACTCTTAGACCCAGAGAAAAGATCACAACATTGGCATCAGAGCCAGATTTAAGAGTGGATCCCGACGAGTATAAAAAAACTCGCCAGAACCT
>BCLH01001670.1:34542-48228 GCA_001602315.1 Zoysia pacifica | reverse complement strand
GACGCACGCGTACAGGCGACGCGATTTTCCGGGCGCGCGACTCATTCCTCGCGAGAGCGACTGAACCGCTGGCCGCCAGAACCCGTGAGAATGAAACTAAAAAAGATAGAAAATGAATTAAGGTTAGGGTTAGAAGGAGTTCCACCCTTTTTATACCCTCCAAAAAAAGAGCGCGTCCGTCCGATCTCGATCCAACGGTTCAGATCACGCGATGGTTAAATGGGCCAGATTTGGCCCAAGAGGGAGAGTGAAATTTCGGCCCAAGCCCAGGTTGGCTTGTTCGAATTTCAACAGGCCAATGGGTCAGGTCGAATTTCAATTTCGACCTAAAAGAAAAGTTTTTTTCCATTTCATTTTTCAGAGGCATTTTAATTGATTAATTAGGTAATTTTTTACCTAATTAAATCTGTTAAAATTTGAACCAACAGGATAATTTTGACGGAACAGACAAATAAAGTAAATGCTTCTGAAAATTAAAGAATTTTGTTTTCCGCTGCGTACTTAAAGAAATTATTTTCATTATTAAATTCGAACCAACAGGATAATTTAATTTTAGAAAAATAGTATTAAATTTCAGATAATTATGATATTGTTATTTTCTGACCAACGTTAATAATAACAGTATTATAATTTTTGTAATTGACATTTTATACATTATTTCTATTTCTGCCCAATGGTGATGTAGATTTAATGTATAATATAAAATTGTGTGTTATATTTTTGACCAACGTTGAAAATAAGACATATAATTTTATTGTTATTATGTTCTCACTTTATTTGATTTATTTACAGACGAATACAACTTAATGAGTTGTATCAAAGAGATTCTCACTCTCAAAGGTGACAACTATGGAGAGTGAAAGAAAAAGATATACCTAGCGTTTATCTTGGCTGAAGTGGACTGGGTTGTCACCACAGCATGTCCCACTGAGCCTGAGGAGCCAATGAGGAAAGAAAATAAGGCTGAGGTTGCTTGACAGACCAGACAAAGGGACTATGCTTTCTTAAAGATGTTTTATGACCTTGAGCATAGAAAATAGATCACAGCCAACAAGAAGTGTATGGCTGTAATAAAGAACACGATTGAGCCTGCAATTGTGGGTTCAATTGCCGAGTGTGATACTGTCACAGAGTACCTTGAAAGAATAAAGAGTCAGTTTACTGGCTCTTCAAAGACATATGCCACACAAGTTATTAAACAACTTGTGACAGAAAAGTACTCTGGTGGTAACGGTGGCATTAGAGAGCACATACTGAGAATAAGCAACATGATATCTAAGCTCAAACTAATGGATCTGGGTCTCAAGGAAGCACTCCTTATCCATCTAATTTTTGCTTCCTTACCAAAAGAGTTTGACACTTTGTTGTCAACTATAATATGCAACCCGAGTCTTGGGACTTGAAAAAGTGAAAAAGTGCATAGCAATGTGTGTGCAAACGGAGGACAGAATTAAAGCTTCACATGGTGGTTCAATCAACTATGTGAAGGATAACAAAAGAAAGAATTTTAACAGCTACTCCTCAAAGAACAAGGAAAAAGCCTCTGTCCATCAGCCTCAACAGAACAAATTTGCAATAGACAAGGATCAGTGTCTTCACTGCAAGAAGACGGGACACTAAAAAAGGATTGTTTTTCATATTTAAAGACGATCATGACAAAGAAAGGTGAGAACATTATTACCTTTATAAATGAATCTCTATATATGCAATATTCGAAATCCACTTGGTAGATTGACTCTGGAGCAACTGTTCATGTTGCTAATTCATTGCAGGGATTCCGTTCGACGAGGACTACTCAAAGAAGAGAAAGATGCATTAAAGTCGCAAATGAAGTCCAAGCTAAAGTTGAAGCCGTTGGCGATCTTTCATTAGAGCTAGCTGATGGTTTTATACTTATACTTAGAGATGTTCTCTATGTACCCTCTTTACAGAGGAATTTGATTAGTGTTTTATGTTTGGATAATGATGGTTATGATTATCATTTTAGAAATAATAAGTGTGAAATAATGTTTAATAAAGAATGTATTGGTCTTGCCATCTTACAAAATGAGATTTATTTGCTATCACTACGTGATGATATGAATGTCGTATGCGATAATGATAACGTTGCGTGCGAGATAAACGAATCCTTGTCCATGAATGAAAATAGAAAACGAAAAAGAACTCTAGATGAGTCATCGAAATTATGGCACTGTCGTTTATGCCATATTTCGAGGGAGAGAATAGAAAAACTAGTTAAAAATAATATTCTTCCTTCACTAGAGTTCTCAGACTTAGAACAATGTCAAAATTGCATTAAAGAAAAATATGTAAAGAAAATTAAGAAAGCATGAGTTCTACAAATTATCCACACAGATATTTGTGATCCCTTTTCTGTGAAGAGTATAGATGGTTATGACTCGTTCATAACATTCACGGATGATTACTCCCGATATGGATATATTTATCCAATCAAAGAAAGAAATGAAGTCTTGGATAAATTTAAGATATTTAAGGCTGAAGTTGAAAACCAACACGATTTAAAGATAAAGATAGTCCGATCTGATCGTGGGGAGGGAGTACTATGATCGACATACCCCGTATAGATAAGTTCCTGGACCTTTTATAAGGTTTCTACAGGAAAATAGAATAGTAGCCCAGTATTCTACACCGGGCGAAGCTCAGCAAAATGGAGTAGCTGAAAGACGCAACCGTACTATGATGGATATGGTGCGAAGCATGATGAGCTATTCCACACTGCCATTGAGCTTGTGGATGGAAGCGTTAAAAACCGCTATTCATATTCTCAACAGAGTACCAAGTAAATCGGTGACGAAAACACCGTATGAGTTGTGGACAGATAGAGTTCCCTCATTAAACCACTTACGAGTTTGGGGGAGCCCAGCTGAGGCTAAAGTATTTAACCCAAACATTGGGAAGCTTGATCCCAAAACAGTAAGTTGCTATTTTATTGGTTACCTAGAAAAGTCAAAAGGTTTTTGTTTTTACTGTCCAGACAGACATACAAAGTTTATAGAAACGAGACACGCTGTCTTCTCAGAGGATGAGATGATGAGGGGGAGCATGGTAGCTCGAGAGATTGACTTTGAAAAGAAGCGGGCGTATGCGCCCCCTCCGATGATTCAAGAGCCATTCTTTACACTACCTGCTGTCGTTACATCGACAGTGAGAGATACTGTGGTGCAAGCACCTGTTATTGTTCCTCCTGTAGCAACAATGAATAAGAATGAGGAACCTGTTCCTCAGGATCCAATAGAACCCATTGTCACAGATGAGGGAGAGCAAGAACAGCCTTAAACAGAAAATATACAGAATAAAAAGGTCCCGAGGAGATCTCAAAGAATAAGAAGATCAGCTATTCCTGATGACTATGAAGTTTATCAGACAGAAGAATTTCAAATGGAGGATGATCCCACCTCATTTGAAGAAGCCATGAGAAGTGAAAACTCCTCAAAATAGCTTAAGGCCATAGAAGAAGAAATGAAGTCCATGAAAGCTAAAAAAGTCTGGGACTTGGAAGTAATTCCTAAAGGAGCCAAAACAGTAGGCTGTAAATGAGTCTACAAGACAAAACTCGACTCCCAAAAGAATATAGAAAGATATAAAATATGACTCGTGGCAAAAAGCTTTACTCAAAAAGAAGAGATTAATTACAATGAGACCTTTTCTCCGGTCTCATGCAAAGATTCCTTCAGAATCATAATGACACTAATGGCTCATTATGATTTAGAGTTACATCAGATGGATGTAAAGACATCATTCCTCAATGGAGATTAGAGAAAAATGTTTACATAGCGCAACCAAAAGGTTTTGTCATGGAAGAAAATGAAAGAATGGGATGCCGTCTAAAGAAATCAATTTATGGGTTAAAGCAAGCTTTAAGACAATGGTATGGTACTTGAAGTTTGACAGCACGATAAAGAAATTTGGGTTTAAAAAAAATATTGAGGACAACTGTGTTTATTCGAAGTTTAAAGATAGGAAGTTTATCTTTCTAATCTTGTATGTGGATGATATCCTACTAGCTAGTAGTGATGTCAGTCTGCTACTGGAAACAAAGAAGGTTTTGTTCTCAAACTTTGATATGAAAGATCTTGGTGAAGCTTCATTCGTTCTAGGAATCGAAATTCACCGAGATAAAAAGAAAGAGGTATGAGGACTGTCACAAAAAGCATACATAGAGAAAGTATTAAAGAAATATGATATGCATAAATGTAGTCCATCACCTGCACATATAGTCAAGGGCGACAGATATGGGGATTTTCAATGCCCCAGGAACCAATATGAGATCGATCAAATGAAAACGGTTTCATATGCTTCAGCTGTCGAAAGCTTACAGTATGCTCAAGTATGTACACGTCCTAACTTAGCATTTGTTACCGGGTTACTTGGCAGATTCCAGAGCAATCCTGGAATAAAGTATTGGAAATTGATAAAGAAAGTCTTGCGCTATTTGCAAGGAACAAAAGCCTCATGATGACATACAGAAAATCAGATTCACTCCATATAGTGGGGTATACAGATTCTGATTATGCTGGAGATGATAGAAAGTCTACATTCGGATATGTGTTTACTCTCGCTGGAGGAGCTATTTCATAGAAAAGCTCAAAGCAAACCGTCACTACATCGTCCACAATGTATGTCGAGTTTGTTGCATGTTATGAGGCTACGGGGCAGGTGAAATGGCTTAAGAAGCTTATACCCGGTCTAAAAGTGGTTGACGACATCCATGAACCACTTAAATTGTACTGCGATAACGAACCCGCAGTAATGTATGCACACAACAATAAGTCAAGTGGTGCTGCCAAACACATTGACATAAAGTACTATGTTGTGAAAGATAAAGTTCAAGATCAAATCATAAGTCTTGAGCATATAAGCACCGCAAAGATATTAGCGGATCTGCTTACTAAAGGCTTACCACCTAAAGTATTTATTGAACATGTTGCCAGCATAGGTTTAAGGGAAAGCTTGTGATTCCTGAACTAAAAGATGGCCTAAAATGTATAGTAACTATTTCAGAACAGAAAAATATATTATAGCTATAAGTCTATCGACGATTGATCGTGACGACGAGACAGTTCTATGCATTAATCTGTAATGGAATGAGTGAAGTTAAAAAGTAATAAAGATAAAAGTATAAAAGTGAGATCAAGGGGGAGAATGTTAGAAATTGATCTCCACCCATTTTGGCCTAACGGCTTTAATGGGCCCTTGACCTAATCGCATCCTGATCGGGGGCGCCCAGCCCATTATGGCTGGTGGGCCCCTGTCGTCATCACCACAATAAATAGAGGTGGGGGGCCGGCCGGGACTCATGACCGAAGTTCATCCGTACCGCCGCACCCCACCAACAAACCCTAAACCCGATCTTTGAGGGAGCGCTGTGCCGACAGGAAGCACCACCACCGTCACCGGAAGATCGACGACGTCGCCGTGACTTCTACGCCAGTGCCCTCTCCACCGACCGACGCTGCCCTAGCGCAGAGGACCGCACTGACAAAGGGCAGATGGCCGGATCATCTTCTACGACTCCGGCGACCGGATCCGAAGGTATTGACCACCTTCGAACCACAGATCTGTTACCGACACGAAACTTTCGAATCTACACTCCTAGACCCAGAGAAAGATCACAACACGTAGTCCTTATTCTCAGCATCAACATAAGAATCAGGAAGAACAAAATAACATGTGCACAGCTACAGAATAGGTATTAGCAACAAGTTACTCTATTCAAGGTACATTTTCGAAATAAGATGGATGGAACTGATTGGTCACCAATAACTTTCAGCCAAAAGCTGTCTAGTCGATGGGAACGAAAGGTCAGCAGCTGTCCATTTTACAGAGACAGATAAAATTCTCTGAAGTCCAAATTATGTCTAATCTGTAGAATAATATTATAGCTAGCCCATACAACATGGCACAATTTGGCTAAATACAGATGACAACCGATTGAGTGTTGTCTCTCTCAGTTGCAATTATTGCATCCTTTTCCATGACTATCTTGCCCATGATCTACCCAAATTTTATATAGAAAAGCTACTAATTAAATGGAACATGGCTGTGGTAAATCAGGAATGCAATCAAGTAAATCACTTTGATCTGAAAACCAAATCAACACCAGGTTCAAAGAAATGTATGAAGCCAAATGTAACAAAGTAACCTTAAAACTGTAGTTAGACGATTTCAGAAGAAACATTTAAAGAAAAATGGCATAACCTCCATCCATTTTTTTATTTACCCTCTGTTCTCGTTCTAGTTTTTTTTTTATCATTTGCAGAATTCCCCGCTGTATATTGCAGAACAAAGATACGGAATTACATTGAGTATTCACCAGTTCGATTACTATACATACTCTAAAATATTGCCATACTATTCATACTTATTTTGAGGTTAAATGCAACATGTTTTTCTTTGTGATAACATTAAGGAATCACTTAGATAGCAGGCTGAAACATTCATTGTTTCAATACTATATTTTCAAATCGTATTAATCACAACCGGAATGCTCCTGTTTACCGAGTATCAAAGGCACTCGGTAAAAGGCTAAAAACACTCGGTAAAGTGTTTGCCGAGTGCCATTCACGGCATAAGCCACTTGGCTTATCTTTTAATGGCAAAGAGCCGTTTGCCGAGTGTTTTTTGTCGGGCACTCGACAAAAGCTCTTTAGACCCTCGGTAAAAAAAATAAGACCGAACGGATAGAAAACAGTGACGGAGACTTTGCCGAGTGACTGCATGCGACACTCGGCAAACTTTTTTTGTTTGTCAAATGCTAGCCTCGCGACACTCGGCAAACATTTAACTTTTGCCAAGTGTCTGGCTAAAAACACTAGGTAAAATCTGGAGCACTCGGTAAAATATGTTTTGGAAATGTTAAAATCAGCTAAAATCACACATATATCACATCACAGGCAGTTTATATAAATCTCAAACATATAGATCACATCACAGGCAATTTATATAGCCAAAAAACATATAAATCACATCACAGACAGTTTATATAAACAAGTCTCACACAAAATATAATAAATATCTATTATATTAGTTTGCTTCACATATAGTCCAATAGCTTCACATATAGATCAACTACGAGGCCACTGCGGCATATGAGACGATTGATTCGATGCCTCATGATTCGATGTCGCCGATTGATTCTGTACAAAGGAGAAAAGATTGCATATGTTAGATAAGATTTAAAGTAGAAACAAACAACTTAAAACATTCATACTCACAGAAGTAGTTGCAGGAGGAGGTGGAGGAGAAATTAGCTCTGGTGACAGAGGTTGACCTATTCTCTCGCTAAGACTTTGCATCCACTGAAACATATGCTCCATCCTCTGCCGCTCGACCTCTTGCCTCTGCCGATCGGCCTCCATCCTCACCGCCATCTCCTCCCTTAGCCTCCTCTCTTCTGCCAGCTCAGCCTACAATATTTCACCTCAATATTACAATACAAAGCAAAGGTATGTAAAAATCAAAAAACGATGAGTAAAACAGAAGTAACCTGAAGTGCCACCATTCGAGACTGTGCAGTGGCTGGTCGCGGGCGTATGGCCGAGCTTGAACTCATGCTCCTTGCTCGAATCTGAGAGAGAGTGGGAGTGGTGGCCGTGTTGAGTGTGCTGTCGTCAATCCAGTACCACCCGTGCTTCTTGCCCTCATGACGACTTCTCCATCAAAGTCCTGGGTGCTCGGATCGTACTCTTGTCCATGGACCTCTCTTGCCATCTCAGTGTACTCACTGAGGCAACTATGGACGGTCGCATTGCTATATGCCAGAGGCGGGTCCTCCGAGTTGTAGTCGACGTCAGACGTCGCCTTGCCCATGTGGGCCAAAGCCCATGCCTTGAACTGGGAGCAAGACTGGCCACCATATGACGAGGACTGCGAAAAAATAGCAAGATGAGTAAAAATTATACAGAATTGAGCGTTATAATAAAGAAATAAATTCGCGTACCCATCTAGCCGCGTATTCGTCGAGGCTTAGGTTGCCTTGATGGTGTGGTGCACCTGGCATCATCAAACGACGCTCCCAGCAAGCGTTGTGCGTCTCCTCCCACTCGGTGGCGCACCACTTATTCACCATCTCTTCCCAACACTAGATATGCTGGGCGCACCACCACGGAGGCACCTACACGTCATTAAGTATATGACATATAAAAAGATCTAATTAAGCATACTAAATCTCAGAAGAAAGCAGCATTAATGTTTTATATTTAACTGCAGGTATTATTCTCGGGTCATCATCATGGTTCTTGCTTGAGTTTTGGTGATCTTCATGTCAAGGTACGTAGCATGGTATGTTACAATGGCCTGGACGTGAGCCTCGTAATGCATGTCCTTGACGAGCTTGACACATGCCTTATGAGCCACAACAGCCGTCTTAGCCTCGTATTCATCCTGGCATATAAAGAAATCCTGCATATAGACGCGATGTATCCGGTCATTATTTAGCAATGTCAAATAAAAACTAAATGTAGTGCGAGGAATACTTACCCATAGCTCAGCCGTCACCCGCTCCGCCTTGTTGCGAAAGACCCTGCCATCCTGATCTGGTACATCGGAAAAAGCGATGTAGTGCTCTCAAGTGTAGACCAGCTCATGCCCTCCACCATACGCAACCAGACCCGAAAAGTGTAACCTGCACAAAAGACCAAAGATGCCATTGACATGACGTTTATGATCACCTACAGCCACAAGCATCCAACCTCTGCCCAAGTGATTAAGATAAATTACTAGTTTTTATTATGATTTTCAACATATCAAATGGAAAATAAATGATAACTTATTAAGTAACTTACCTAGCACTAGTGGGTCGAATCAGCGGGCGTCTCTCATGAGGTATCGGTCAGGTCGAGAGGGTAGAGGGACCTCGCAACCAGACACCCGACGTTCCAGAGGAAGCTGAACCCCCTGTCGCCTCCTCCTGCTCCTCCTGCTCCTCATCCTCCTCCTGCTCCTCATCCTGCTCGTGCTCCTCCTCCTCGAGCGACGACGGAGGTATAGGCGACGGTGGAGCTATAGGTGCCTTGCCTCTCCCTCAACCTCTGCCTCCACCCTTTCTTTGACCCTTGCTGGACCCCTCAGTTGCATCAGAACCTCTTTTGTACAGCGATTTTACCTTCCTGAAACCGCCCACCATCTTTGCCCAATCACCTGTAATAAAAAAGAGTAAACCAATCAGCACAGATAAATAAAATGTATTTAGAATGAGATGCAAAAAAGAAAATTAGAAAATAAACTACTATTAAAAAACAAAAATTAATTATTAGTACGGATCATACATGTATTAAAAATAATCATCATGATCGGGATTAGTTGGATCATAAGTCTCATCATCACTATCACCAATGTCAATATAATGATGCCCGTGCTTCGAAGTAGGAATGGTGTCATCACTGTCATTGCCTAAATGTAATCGCTTAAGTAATTCTAAGTGCTTCACATTATGAACCTCATCTCCAGCGTCCTCGTCGATAGCCGTTTCATTGTCTACTTCCATTCCGATCGCTTCGGTTAGGTCTATCTCAAAAGTACTTTCTAGCCCATTTTCTTGAAAGAACTCTTCGTCATATGTGTTTGGGTCTATGTTGTAATCTTCATTGTTTGGGACCAGTAATTTATCGTGTGGAGACACCTTATACACAACATTCCAACCCTTAAGACGGTCGTCGGTTTGGCACGGGTATGAGACATAATAAACTTGTGTGGCCTGTTGAGCCACAATATAGACATCGTCTCCTGGTAAGACGGATGACTGTCGAATTTTGACTAACCCAAGATTAGGGTTCCGTCTCACTACTTCAGAATAAAACCAATGGCATTTGAATATGACAGAATTAAGAGTTTTTCAACCATGAAACGTGAGTTCATATATTTTTTCAATTCTTTCATAATACTCGACCCCATCAAGGCCTTGCGTAAAAACTCCAGTATTTGTCGTTCTTCGATTGGGCCGACTATGCTCATGTTTTATTGTGTGAAAGCGATATCCATTCACGTCATAACCGGTAAATGACCTGACCCTACAGGCACAGCCGTTGGTGACCTGTCTCAACTCGGCACTCATAGACGCATCGGTTTGGCCCTGCAAGATCAATCAGGATAGTTCGTTATATTATTTACACATACGAGCAACTTGTAATGTCAAACTAAGTACGAGGTAAATTGGACAGTACCTTATGTTTGAACCAAGACATGAAATCGGGCATTCTATTTCTCGCATCCTGTCTAAGAAGTGTCTCAGCTTCATGCGGGGTAGGTTCCCTTGATTCACGCCAGAATTAATGATGAAATTCTTGCATGTACGGCTCCACCTCGGAAAGGTTGATCAACACATATAGCATAATATTGCGCCACTCTTCATGTTTCAAGGTCTTATGGCTCGCATCACTTGCACTTCCGAGTTGCCCTCGAAAAATGCTGAGGTTCGATTCGTCTTTGCCCGCATTGTAACGAGCTGTTGGGTTATGCACGCTAGGAAGGTTGTCACAATAGTATTTTGTTATGAAGTTTGACACCTCCTCGAGAATGTATGCCTCTGCAATGGAAGCTTCAATTTTATATTTATTTTTACATTTAGTTCGAAGAACCTTTTAACATCTCTCAATTGAATAGCACCAACGACCCTACACAAGCCCCCCATTCGTGCCTCATACGGGAGGTGCAAAATCAAATGCTGCATCGAATTGAAGAAGCCAAGTGGAAAGATCTTCTCCAACTTACAGAGCAATACAGGTGCCATTCTCTCCATATCTGCAATCACGATCCGAGATAACTCCTTAGCACAAAGCTGACGGAAGAAATTACTCAACTCTGCCAGCACTAGCCAGACGTGCTCAGGGACATAGCCTCGAACCATCACCTGAAGAAGCAGCTCAAGCCATATGTGGTAGTCATGGCTCTTTAGCCCATTGATTCGCATAGTAGATAAGTTCACTCCCCTCCTCATATTCGATGCATATCCATCAGGGAACATTAAAGTTTAGAACCATTCTAGTACTTCCCTCCTTTGTGGCCTCTTCAGGACGAATACGGCCTTAGGCTTCCTCCATGACTTGCCGCCTCTAGGAGGCGCCATTTCTTGCTTTGGTCTATCGCATAACATTGCCAGATCTACTCTAGCCTTAACGTTGTCCTTTGTCTTATCAGGAATGTCCATGATTGTTGCCCAAAGTGTCTCGACAAAATTCTTTTCAGTATGCATTATATCAATGTTATGTGAAAGTACAAGGTCATCAAAATAAGAGAGCCTCCACAAGCTCGACTTCTGAGTCCAGATATGTTGCTCACCATATCCCACAAAACCACCTTGTTCACTGACCTCGAGAGCATCTATTTGAGTACGAACTGCGGCGCCTGTCATCATCCGTGGTGCAGGCTTTGTAACTACAACACCTTTTGTAAAGTTCTTGATGTCTCATCTGAATGGATGGTCAAAAGAGAGGAATTGTCGATGTTTGTCGAACGAAGAATACTTGCCACCCTTCCTTAACCAAATGAACTACAGAGCTATCTTGCATACTGGGCATGGGAACTTCCCGTGAATACACCAACCACAGAATATCCCATACGCCGGGAAGTCATGCAGGGAGTAGTGATACCAAACATGCATTTTAAAGTTCCTCTTTATAGCTCGGTCATACGTTTAGAACCCTTCCTCCTAAGTATGGAGCAAATCATCAATCACAGGCCCTATGAACACACTCATTTTATCTCTCGGGTGTTCAGGAATTATCAATAACAAGAATATGTTCTGTCGTTAAAAGAGGATGTTTGGGAGTAAATTGAGGGGGATGATGAACACGAGCCAACAAGTATATGGGGCAGCCATCTTTCTATAAGGATTGAACCCATCTGTTGCCAGCGCAATACGTACATTTTGAACCTCTAAAGCTTTGTCACGATGAATCACATCAAAATGGGTCTATGCTTCACCATCAAAAGGATGTACTAGCTTCTTAAGATTGTATCGACGTCCATTTTTATGCCACGTCATCTATTTTGCTGATTCCTTGGTCATGTATAGCCGTTAAATCCTCGATATGAACGGAAGGTACCGTAAGATTTTTACGGGTATCGCGAGCTGCCTCTTATGACCATCACCAGAGTCTACCTCTAGAAACCTAGAGGATCCACACTTTGCACAATACTTTGCTTCTACGTGTTCTTTCCTAAATAAGATGCACCCCTTCGGACAAGCATGTATCTGCTCATATAGCATCTTAAGTGCACGAAGGATTTTTTGTGCCTGATACATGTTATTTGGCAGAATGTGATCTTCAGGAAGCATGCTGTCAAAAACTGTCAACATAACATCGAACGCGTCTCGACTCAGGCTAAACTGAGACTTTACGGGCATTAGGCGTCCAATGGCATCCAGTTGAGAAACCTTTGTCTGGCCGTGAAGAGGTTTCTGTGCCGCAGTCAACATGTCGTAATACACCTTTGCGGTTGCCTCTGGCTCCTCCTCCCTACCTCCTTCAGTGAAGTGTGCTTCATGATAGTTATTTAACATGTCTTCTATCCCGCCATCAGCATCATAATCTTCGACACGTTGTCTCACGACCTCGTCTCTCATACGATCAGCTTCACCATGGTAGATCCACCGAGTGTAATCTATCGTAAATCCATTCTTGCAAAGATGTTTATCATGACCACTTTTGTTTGTCAATGCATGTTAGCACATCTGCTGCAAGGACACCAAGTGACAGGCGTTCCTTAAACCATGGCAAATGCTAGTTCTAGGAAAGCATCGGTCTTCTCAATCCATTCATCGGTCAACGAACCCTAACTTGAGAGGCCCGTGTACATCCACTCACGGTCGTCCATTCTCTGACATATCAGCGAGTGATATAAAAATCGATTGCATCTAGACGATGTTTGTACTATTTAATAGGTGAAGATAAGCCCTAATCCCACCCGAGGATGCGTAGATGAGGTTAGTTTCTATGCTCCACTTCTATTCGAGACAGAATTTCGGCAGCACCTCCCAACTGTGACCAAAATACACGTCCTGCAAGGGAGATTGTGTATCCGGTCACAACAGGGAGGTGATGCCGAAACTCTGTCTCGAATAGGAGTAGACTATGAAAACTAACCCCATCTACGCATCCTCGAACTGTCCAAAAAATGTGGACAATTTGAAACAGATACGGTTATAGATATGCAAAGATCTGCATATTTCTAACCGTATCTGTTTCAAACGAGAGACGTCTAACTAGGTTACGTGATCTATGAACATGATACGAAAAAAATGTCTTTTATGTCTCACCTTGCTGTCCTGCAAAGTGACAAGCCGAGGACGATGCAATTAAGTCTCTCCTACAAAAAAGGGAAAATAATAGCATCAATGTTGAGCATCTAATACACTGTCTTTCACAGCTGCTCCTCTCTTTCCACCTCCACCACCACCTCGCTCGCACCATAGCGACCATAATGTCTAGCACCACCACCATCACCACGCTCGTCATGGCGACTACCACCACCACCACCTCCTCGCTCGCGACATAGCAACTACCACCATCACCACCTCGCTCCCGACATACCGACTACCATCACCACCTCGCTCGCGCCATGATGACTAGCACCACTTCACTCGTGCCAACTACATGTTCAACAACCATAACAAGAAAGAAAATTCACCTGAGGCAGCCGAAAGAAAATTCACCTGAGGCAGCCGAG